>JAJMBA010000088.1:0-29974 GCA_030565205.1 Williopsis galapagoensis
AATGCGATTATAACTACTTTTCTTCTTTATATCTCGATAAAGTGGAGAAAAGCGATTTTTTCTCATAGTAATGTGCCCCTAACAAATTAATCCATAATAACACTGTAACCCAAAGAAGAACTTCGAAAATGGTTTCGTGGTCTAGTTGGTCATGGCATCTGCTTAACACGCAGAACGTCCCCAGTTCGATCCTGGGCGAAATCAGATTCGTATTTTTTTTGTTCTGGATCAAACCTTTCTCAAATATTGAGAATGAGTCTTTTGTTTCAACGATAACCATTGAGAATTTATTTTGATGATTGAGGTGATTAAGGTCAAGTTTTTCTTTTTTCACTAGTACTTTGTACAACAATATTGATCAAATCAGAAGCCACAGCGGTAAATACAGATCCGCCTTTGAGGTTATGGCTTCCCCAATTTCGACGTTGATATGAAACAACCACATATTACCTTGAATGATTATATGATATTAGGGTCAGAATTCAAGCCTATTAAAAGTTGAAACTACTTTAAAGTACCAAAGACCTAGGATACAGCACTCTGGTTCTCTCTAGCTCACTTTGGTTCTTGAGCATTCTGTTCATAAAAGAACGGAGAGTACTATTCCCAGATCCGCGGATGCTAGATTTCAACCTTTTAGCCAACTTAAATCATCCCACAAAAGTGGAAGATTTTGTTGCAGTTCAAAGATGATCAATAGGTTAGTGGTTAGCCGATCTTCAAGGGTTAATTACGTGTTCAGGAAACCTTAATCTTGAATTAAAACCCCGGTCTAACAAAGGTATATTATATAATCTTTTTGAATAGATATTGCTACAAGAAAAAAAACACAAAAAAACTGTTGACCATATCATTTCCTTCAAACGACGGTAGATCATGGTACTGAAACTATCATCTATGTGTCGCTGAAAGAAGTGTTCTGTTTTTTTGGTAATACCACAGGGAATTGATTTTCCCGGGATGTCATGAGCCTTCTATTTCCTGGGGTTATTAGTAATAGTACCAGATGTATTAGAAGTAGACAAGGCCGAGTCAGATCTGAGATATGGGATCTACCCCAAAGGTAGCCAACTCACGAAAGGAGTTATTTAAAACTTCTCGGAGTCATACGTATACTAGCTGATTATTGCAGGAAATTAGAAAGACTGATTATGATCACGGATGGGCGAGACGTCAGCCTGATGAGAGAAAGGACAAGGAATGTCCGAACAGAACCAGAGCGAAATGTTGCTTTTGAGATGAAGTGACAGAAACGGAAGGCCATATCATGGTGGAATGCAAGGTAATGAACGAGATTTGGAAGAAGATTATTCACAAGGATGATCCAGAAGGCGGAGGAGAATTGAAGTATGAGATGATGATCTTTCTTGATAATCCACTCCATGGTGGATACAGATTGATGAATAACTTCTGTCCTCAGAAGATTTGGGTTTGATCAGGTCAAAAGCATTGCTGACCACTTCATGAGAGTCAAGGACTCTACATTCAACTACTACCCTGGAACACCACACCATGCATAAACGATCCTGAAGAACAAAGAAATACATGAATAACACACCACATCTGATATGCACTTATACAAGCCAAATGGGACATTCAATTTACTGAGGAGAGAACTAGAAGAAGAATTCATATACTATGATGTTAACGTTTTTATAACAGAATAAAACATGGGTATGGGCTCAGCCACTGAGAGCGCTACCTACGGGAAGGGATCAAACTTGGTAATTGAAATAACAAGAGGTGAAGGTGAAATATATTACAGAAAGGAGTAGGTCATGTTGAGAAGATATGAGAGACAAAGGTATATATATCTTATATATTTGAATAGATATTGTTGCAAGCAAAAAAAAGGGGACACCTCCCTCCGATATAACGCGTTCCAAAATCCAAACTCCTATATTGCCCACTTCTGAGATCAGCTTGAGGAAGCGTGTGTCTATGAACAAATTGGAACCTTCCTTGGCGATCGACGCGTTAAAAATCGTCAAGTGCTTCTAAGGTGTGCAAATTCAACGATACTCAGCTTTGGACAGGAATTTGGACATAGTCGAGAGTAGCTTCACTAGCATATCCTTATTGGGAAGAGCTTATTCCTGGCAATTGAGTTTTGCAACCCATGCCTACCTAGTACCTTGGAGCTTTTGAACAATGTAATCAGCGATCAATTTAGCTCGCCAAACAATAAAGCATAGTAAACTCGTCACCTCCGCAACATAATCTGGCGGTCAATCGATCTCGGATGTCGGTTTGTTGGAAGGGCTAATTTTGGTCTCCGTCCCCGGCTTAGCATGAGTCCCAAGCCCGTGGGACGGGCGCAGTCGGATGTGGGCTAATGTACTTTTTAAACTAGCGAGATCGGTGCATCCGTGCATGAACTCGCAAATACGGGTTTTGAGCAGAAATCCTCGCAGATAGGTTGGAATTGGTCAAGGTAAGCGAGGTGGACAGCTGCCTGAAAGAGTAAGTACACGCAATACACAACCAAACGGTTGTAAGTTGTACCACCTTTGCGCACGAGTTCGACAATTGAAACAATCGGACTTCGGACTTGGATGACAATTGGGTGGTCAATCTCCTATACAAAGTGGACTAGTGTATACTGTCCTGATATGGACTGATGTTGTATGGTTCATGAACATCAGGACAGTTGAGCTCACCCACATTTCAATCAAATATTGACACTGAGCAAATTAAAACAAATCTGGGGACCCTCTGGTGCATTTACTTTTCCCACTCTCAAACTCAAAGGCACAAAAATTGAACGGTACATATTATACACTGCACAGGCGAACAGACAAAATACCATTCTTGCAGAGCCCAAATGCCATATGATTTTACGAAGTAGAATTTGGTTGTTGGACTTTGGACTTTGGAAGTCCAAAACTGTAGTACTAACTCATAAGAAGCTAACTCGTCAAAAGTCTGAAAGGTCCGGTCTATAGCATATAAGTTTAACTCCTCTCAGAGCTCCTGACCAACACAGTAATCAAGATTTGAGTAAAAAGGGCAAGATCTTTCAATTTAATCGAATTACCATGATCCAGACCAATTAAAGGCAAAGCCAATCTAACATTTCAAAAACGCGCCTCCTCACCCTGTGTCCGCCTCTTCTTTCATTTTTTCATTTGTGAAACATCCAAAAACAACTTTGTGAATCGGCCCGCGGAAGCGAGATTTGTTACTTACAGATTTCACAACAGACCAAAGACCACCACTGTATAGATAAATGATATCGATAGAATATCTGGATAATGGACAGGGAGGACCTAATCATGAGTTGTATACCCTTCGAATGTTTCACAGCTAACATTCCACCAATTCCGCTATCCCTTATCAATCACTTTTTCCAAACATTTGAATACCCCTCGACCCGGTTAAGGCAATAGAGGGCATGGTAGTTTTATTGAAATACACTTAATTAACTGTTATAGTAGGTACTTGCTTAATATGAAAACCGCCTTTACTGCAAAGGAGTGTTTCACCCATCAGAACTTCGACTCGCTTTCTAGAAGGATCGAATTTTCCACACCCCAGCTTCACCAAGCCTTTGAAAATTGTGATTTTTAAACCACCTTTCCAAATATAGGTGGTTTAATAGATCTGACCTTTACGAGACAACTCATACTCCCACAGATCTGTTTGTTTCACACATGTTGAGCTTTGAGATCCGATACATGCCCTAGATCTGGGGAGTTTTAAGGAGTTGCCCGGAACTCCTCTTTCGACGTTACTCTGCATGGTAAGTTTTCTCGCGTACGCATAATTCTGGGCTAATACGAGATCGCCTTACTCGACTGAAGTTGCCATGGGCTGTGAAATCCCTGACGTCGCTCTTGCCACTTAATCTGGATACGTGCTCAGGAAATTCGATATCCTCATATTCCCAAATATGAGTTTGATCTTTGTAATATATACCGCTCTCAGTTCTTCGCCAAACGTGAATATTATCAGCTACTTGTTATCAAAATTTTCAAACCTCGAATACGTGTTCATTGCTATATATATCCAAGGCGCTGCCCAATTATACATAATTTAACCGTCATAGGCCTAAATAACGGACAGGTATGTTCTAGGTGTGAGGCTTTGCAATTATCCTAACCGTAATACTTTACTTTCGAGCTCAATGTCCTTAATTTTGGTCCATAACCCCAATCATGCAACACGCCTTTCCTAAAAACGTTCTGGTTACAAATCCAGAATTCCGATCAGTATCATAAATATGGAGTGTAGCGGATTTCGAGCTTTTGAGATCAGGCGTTTTATCCTTTCGCTAACCTGTTTTCGACTGCCCAGATCTGACTAATTTTGAGAAATAGCGCGCTTTCTCTGGGATCTTCCTGGGCAAAACGGCGTTCGAGCCGCGTCAAAGAAGGAGCTTCCGTGCGGCTAAGCGAATTTCCGTGCATATTACTAACGGTTAAGTTCGCCAACGTCTCGGAACTGGTCAGAGCTGCGGAGTTAGATCAATTTTTCTTTTTTAGTCATACATAGAGTGCCTTTAGATTATTTCTAAAGCGGAAGGATGTTCAGGAAGGAAATGTATCGTTGAATATTTAAAGAGACTCAAATCCTCTTCTATTCAATTCAATGGTTTCCTCCCTTTTGATCGATATCAAACAAATCCAATTAGCCCTGCATTCAATATCTTTTAAGATAATACAAATCAATCAAAGCATATACAATGAAATTCTCATCAATCTTAAGCATCTCTCTCACTGCCGCCATTGCCATTGCCGCTGGCCCACTTGAGATTTACATTACCAACTATCAAACCATTGAAGTTGTCGAAGTTGTCACACAAACTGCAACCCAAGTCGTTATGGAAACTCATTATGTTTCACTCTGATAAATCAATTTCATCACCACCATCTTAACGATATCAACGACATTCATGACTTGCATTCTTCATTTTACATTACATTTTCGCATACAAACGATTCAGCATTATACTATTCAAGGGTTGAATAGTAACAGTCTACTCTAATGAGTTTAGATCTGGGTTTCATTTTTTGGGTCTTATAAGGGAGACCCATCGGTACAAAGGGTTACAAAAGTTGAGTATATAGAGCCATAGAGTACTCAGAATTTATAAAATAATTTCAATCTGATAGCCCGTAGCAGTAATTCACTACAACACCGTAATAGTTCGAACTTCGCTCTCTACAGTAACTTGGAGTCCTCATCGAAGGTCTTGAAGTTGAGAAACCGGGTTTATTCAACACTTGACTGTACACTTACATACATGATTACCACCAAGGTGAATTCCTTGAAAAATTTCAAAGAAGGTCCAAATGATTATTTGGGTGCATGTGAACGGCATACGAAGTTTAAACAGGAGTTAAGTAGAACGTAACTGAACAGAAGTACTCGATCTGTATCCATCACACTAGGTGGCCTCTAGTCTGTAACTGACCTCCAGAAGACTTATATCATCGACGGAAATGGACGGCTTTTTTTTTGCTTCGACGGACATCTTCCAATGCATTCAATGAAACTCGTCAGAAAATAGAGGGCGGCGCTATATAAGCTATGTCCAGACAAGAGTATTTGGCAATACTCGATCCAGTTATCCTTGAAAAGCCGAATTGAAAATGTGGATGTTGAGAACCTTCTCTGCTTAAAGTGCTACGGCCCCATACTTCCAGAACAACAAGAAGCATCCAGAATTCAGATGGAACCGTGAAGCCCCAGCGCGGCGGCGGAAAGCTAGCTGGTTGCCGGGTCAGTTTTTGTTTTTTTTTGGATTTTGCGGTTGCTCGCAAGACCGCTCCCGTTACCACAACAAAGGGGCCAATCGATCTGGCACCATACCGGAGTACACCACCATCAACACACTGCTGGCCTTTTTTCGCTGGTCCATACAGAGGCGTCTAGCTCAATCAATCCATACCCATCATTTCTCTGGCTCAGGACCTACCATTGACCCCAAGCGCCCAGTTCCATCCCCATAGGCCCATGTGGAGTAAAACCCATTAGCAAGTTGAAGCCAGATCATCAACGGAACAATGGCCAACATACCCCAGGATTTCGATCCTCAAATATCAAAGTTGTCTCAGATAAGGCAGAAAATTGAACAGAAGATACGATTAACCAATTCAGATGCTGGACATCAGAGGAAAGGACATAAAAAGTACCGGTCGATCGATGATCCGAAGAAGATCAGCATATCATCTTTGACAATCTCCCCCATCAATACCCACAGTTTGAAAGGTGCGTCTCAGCGAAGCTCAATGTCATCCACTAAATCACTGGAGGGCCCAAGGGATACTTCACCTGCAAAGACACAAGATATTAAATCGATGAATATACCCAAAGTTCAAAAAGACGATGTGGACATTGACCTCGAAGAATATCAATCCCCATCCATGATGACCAAGTTCAAGAAACGTACAATGTCAATTCTATTCGATCGTGACTCTGAATCATCAGTTATTTTACCATTGAGCAAAAACGAACCAAATAATTCTTCTCTCCGTCAGCCACGCCCAGAGATTGGAAGAGCCCATTCAAATAACGATGAGTTCACACTTGGAGAGTTTCTCGCTCATCCAGATATTCCAAATGTTCAGAAGGATATGGTACGGAAAAGATCAAAGACACTTGGATCAATTGAAAGTGATCTGTATCGGAAGAGAAGCGGATCATTTGTGAAGACTTTGGGAAACATTGTGATGCTCAAACAACGAGCACCCACTGAAACATCCGTCCCTGGATCCGATTCCTCTGGAGTGGTCTCACCTACGAGATGCTCAACACCACCAGTGATCGAGGATGATGACTCACCAGAGTCTTACTTGGAGAGACTCACCACATTGGGACTCGAATCTTCGATTCCAGCACTACTGTCGAATGGGAAAGAGGAATTTATGACTCAGTGCTTAAGATTGTATATCGAGAATAAGTTCGATTTCACAGAACAACCTTTGGATATTGCATTGAGATGTTTCCTTCTCGAATGTGAACTACCAAAAGAGACACAACAAGTTGATAGAATACTTGATTCTTTCAGTGAGAGATATTATGAATGCAATGAATCACTCTGGGATTCTAAAGATCAAGTTTATTTCTTGACTTTTTCATTGATGTTATTACAAACCGATCATTTCAATTTGAACAATAAGAAGAAAATGAGCAAGGAAGAATTCGTACGGAACTCAAGAGTAACAGATACGTCAAACACCAACAATGAATTTCTCTCCAAGGAGATCTTCGAGTATCTCTATGAAAACATCACACATTGGAAGTTCATTCAGAAAGGACAGTTGACAGAGCAACAACCAAACTCATTATACACACTTCCCAAACGCATATTCAGCTCCAATTCATCCACAAACCTGGAGGGAAGTAACAACAATTCTACGATGGCTTCAAATTTGAAAAGCGCCTCATCATTATCAAGTTCACAATCATTACAACAAAGTGATCCATACTCATACATTGCCACGAATAATTTGGGTATGTTACGCTTGAACTTGGAGACAATTTCTGATGAGAATCCATTCGTGGCTAAGATCGTATCATCATTCCCTGAATCACAATATAAGAAAGTGAGAAAGGCATTATACTCTGAGAAAGGTATCTATTTGAGGTTCCCTAAGGAATGTAATTGGCTGTTGGGTAAGACTGAGGTTAGATTCTCTGAAGGTGTTGATATTGACTACAGTGCTAAGCATTGTGTTAAGGTGATCAAGATTGGTGAGTTTTTCAAAGAGGAGAAGGTTTCGACTCCAAAGTTTTTCAATCATAATTCCAATAACAAAACTCAATGGATCAAATGTTTTGGTGTGCTTACAATCTGTGGTTTTTTCATCTTTGATAACTTGGGATTCCTCAACCCTAATGATCGTCAAACTGTGATGAGACAAAACAACGAAGACTTGAAAGAGTCAATATTTTTCGACATCACATCTGAATCATATTTGAGATCATGTACGAAATTTCCAATCAATGGACTCTTTGCACTGTCATCTGAAGAAGCAGCTCGAACTTTCAACATCTTTGGTACGAATAAAAAAGAAGTTTTCTCCACAAAGACCGAATCTGATATGAAATCATGGATTACTAGTATCAATTACATTGCAGCATTGGATAGTTGCCGGTTCAATTATCCCATAAATACTACCCACGAAGTGGTCCCTATCCGAAACCTATCCGTCGATGAAAAGATCAACAAGATGGTGGCCAACATTCCTGTCTCCAGAGGTAAGATTGATAACATCATGAGACTAGAAGGACATTTAAAGACCATGACACCATTCTCAGATCGCTCCAGACATGCATTGTATCAACATCATCGCCATTTGAAAATAAGGGCCCATTGGTTGTGGTATGAAATTGAGAGAAATCAGACGTATATCAGTTTGTTATTTTTTGAAATGGAACAATCAAAAAATGAGTATGACTCTGAAGGGTTGAAAGTGGATGAAGATCCAATACTGGAGAACTCATTCATTAATGATAATAATAATAATAATGATGATGATGATGATGACAGCAGGCATGATGAACAAAATGAGAAGGATGCTTCGTATATGAGAAATATGGTTCAAGGTTTCAAAGAGAATTGGATGGGTAAGGAGAGTAAACTTGTTAAACAATGATATAGAATAAAAGTTACGATACAACATATGATTCGTTTCACAAAAACGTTTTGTTATTACAGTAGCAGTCATTATAGTCATTAAATCTTGGAATCATCTCGAATCTTCCAACTCCCTCTTCTTCTTCTTTTCATAAAACACATCAAGTTTATTCGACCCAATATTCAAAATCTTCGGACAGCCATCCCTATCCTTCTCCAGCATGACACATTCTTTACAGTAATACGCTTCTGAGGTTCCATTGCCCCCACATATCACACATTTGCCACCGTTTTTACCGAATGAGCACTCTTCGCAGATTCGCACTTTGGCAGTGGGGCCAACGAATGAATCACACATGGGACAACGACCATCACATTTATCGCACACTTTGCCGATGGAGGTTCCCGGTTGCTTGAGACACATGACGAGATCGAACTGATGGCGTGACATGGCGTGTGCTGTGGTTCTGTGTCCTTGAGAGCCATAGAAGATGTACACAAACAGTAAAGAGATGGAATGGCAGTGTCGAACGCCGAGGAGTGCTGACGTCAGCGAGGCCTCTGCGGGCGGGGCTCGCAACCGGCGGCCGGAAGGGGCAAATCTGTGCGGCAGCAGCACCAAGACAGGGCCCTATATCAACACCTTCCAGAAGATCAGTTCCACTGCCGAATAGACCGTTTTATTGGAATCACACAGGAAATCACCAATACCCATCCATCATGAGTGATCCAGAATCATGCACCATCTGTCTTGATCAACTATACTCCGATTCTGACACAATAATCACCCGGTTGAAGCCATGTCACCATTACTACCACACAGAATGTTTCTCCAACTGGGGCAAGATGTCCAACAACTGTCCCACGTGTCGAAAAGAAGTTGAGACTCTCCAATCAATCAAACAAACAGGCGAGGTTTTGCATGAACAGATCAATGATAAAGTTGAGATCATCCATCCATTTGGTGAGGAATTTTTCGAAGAGGCCGATTTTTTTGAAATGAACGATACTGTGGATAACCTGAGACAGATTGAAGCTCGGTTGAATCAGCTAGTTGCACGGTTCAACGTCTGCTGTCTATGTGAAGATGGTATGGGGAACGTTATCAGTTGTCAAAGTTGTTCAAGCACGTATCATGACCATTGTCTCGGTTTGAGAGAGTCAACCCAGTGGTTTTGCCCAATGTGTCTTGTTCAGCAGACATATATCAGATCGAGCCAATTCAGGCGGAATAGGATGAGTCGGAGAACAAATATCATGTATCAAAGCTTACAAAATGTTTCAACGACCAATGATGAGCCGATGAGGGAATATGTTCAGGAAAGGGAACCTGCTTCTATCATTGAAGAGAATGCTTGGTCACAGTTTGAAGAAGCTACACGAGTTGAAACCACCACCACCACTACTACTACTACTACTACTGATCATGTTACAAATGATGCTACTGTACCAGAGCCAGTTGCTACTACAACCATCACAACCTCATCCACAACTAGTATACCCACCAACACCAGCACCGTAACAAGAGCTGAAGAAACCACACCAACACCACAGACGATCACCGAGCCAACGCCAGAATCCCAATTACGCAGACAAAAACTCCCCTCGAGCCGGAGAAGAGGTCAAGATCATCGATCAAGGGAACAACCCGGGCGATCTGCGAGATCATCGGGTCCATCGCTCGTTGAAAAAATCATTGGGGAGATGAAGAACAACACCAGAATCGAACCAGTCATATTCAAACCACCACCACCACCGCCAATAAACACTGCAGCCACATCAACAACAGCCACAACGCCTACAGAAGACACAAGGATCTATAAATCCAACAATGACAAGACTTTAACATACGAGAAAAAACATTCATTACAAAAAATTGTTCGGAATAAACTCAAACCAATGTTTGTTAATGGCACGATCGATGATGTTCAATACACCTCTATCAACAAAAAAGTTAGTCGGAGATTATACGAGGTTTTTTTAACGGATGCTGTTGATTCCGAAATTGGCCTTGATGGAGATAGTGATGATGAAGGGATGTTTGAAAGGATTGCGGAGGAGGGGATAATGAGGGAATTTTCTTTGTTATGATGTGTGAGGGGATATAGGAATTTATTTATTTGGGATTGAAAGATTTGATCTGTTGGATAATAGGAGTGGGTGGAGAAGCAGGCAGATCTTGATTGGTTGGAGGAGGACTCAGGTCAAAGGCTTACTGTTGAATCTTTATATCTGTGTGTATATTCTCTAAGTTAAGGATTCTACAACAGTCCATACAAGGTGGCCATTCCTCGTACTTATGTAGTCGATACCTGGAAATCCGTGGTGAGGATTCTTCACCCATTATCATAGACTAATTGGGCAATAGACTATAGTTTGATTTCTCCTGCCGACGTATACGAAGTGTGGGAACTTTCATACTCAATGTCCATTGTCTTGACCTAATGTGGTTGTTAGTTGACACGGAGTGCTTCTCATAAGGGTATGAGAACCTCAACTCACGGTCTATGGAACGAGCTGTTCCCAAAGCTTTAGTGAGTACACTGGAACCGGTATGCGCACCACTTAATTGATACCGAGCTATATCCGATATCTGATCCCTGAAATGGTCAAGTTATATTGTAAGAGTTAGGAATATTCCATTTCTATGAATAATTCCGACTGATTTCTGAGAGTTTTCGGAATTGTTTTGGGAATTTCAGTTTACCCGCTATTGCACTAGGATAGTGGTAGGCATATTATTATCATATATTCACACAGATAACACAGATCACACTAGAAATACATTCTCGAAGCATAGTTTAATCATGTATTGTAGTATTCATATCTAAGCCCAAATCATCTTCTACGACCAGGTCTTGAAGGTTTATTAAACTTGAGAGTTTTCTCAAACTTTTCAGCTTCCTCCTTTTCAAACACTGATAATTCCAATTCATCAACATCACCAATCTCAATGGATTTTTCCAATTCGAATGATTTCTTGAAATGATTCAACAGACTCTGTTTGTTCGTTGCGTAAATCATACGTTCTTTAACTTTTGAACCCGATGGACAAGAAAGGATAAAATAGTGTACATCGTTGTATGCGAGGATGTTGTACTGTGGTGAATCATCTGCGATTAATGATGGGAGTTGGGAAGTTGTTGTTATTGGTGCTGTGTTTGAATGGAACACTTGTTCAGTTGATAGATCAATGTTGAAAGAGTATAGATGATTCGAATCGATTGACAAACCGGAGACATTGTCATGAAGTTTGAAATTCAGCGCACCACTGGTAGATGACGTGGTGGAGACAAGTTGTTTCTTTCTATTTGTTTGTAATGCAGTTTCAATCTCCAAATCTTTAATTTTTTGCAATTGGATCTCATCCGATGATAACGTGCCCTCAGTGGAATCACCAACCGTTATCTTTTGATACTCCTTATAATTGATCTCATCCAACGAGTTCAAAAAGATGATGTTGGTGATCACATCCGACCCAAACTGTTTGATCAACGTGTTCTTACTCGACGCATAGAGCATTTTTAACTTGACATTGGCATAATCCGGGACATATGAGATGAAAGTGTATGAATTGGCCTTATCCCTTACGATGACGTACTTCGGTAAGGTATCGTCCAATTGACCATGGAGTGTGTCGAAGTCACTCGAGAGGGATGAAGAGGTGATGATGGTGTCTAGTTGGACTGCCTCCCCCACAATCTCAGCGATAAGGATGTTGGAGCCATCGGAGACGAAGGATTTGAAAGAGTCCAGGAGGGAGCCTGTGGCTGTGATTCCGGATTGGGTTGACATCGTGGTGGGTGGCTGTCTAGTAGGTGAGTGAACTGGGTAGTGTTGTAACTCGTTGAGTGCTGATATCGCCAGCGTGGGAGCGGCCCGAACAGCCACACACAACACCGCGGCAGAGGCTGATGACTCAGATAACACAATTGTAGTGTAAGTAAATTGAGGATGGTAACGTTCCAGATGTTTACTTCGCTATTGTGTACCAAGAATTTTTGTCCACAGCTTCTCGTTTTTTTGAAATTCTTGATAACTTACTACCATGATTGATCCTAGAAACAGATTAAGATAGAAATGGAAACATTGTAATATGCAGCGGATGGCACGTGACATTCGAAACTGCGAGCGCACAACGCGTAAAGAATCCTGTTTACACTACGACAACTAGACAACTAGACAACACAGCCACATACACCACCCCGCAATGTCCAGCAAGAACAAGAACAGACGCAAGTCCATCTTCCACACAGCCACACAGCCCACACGGTCCGCACATGCCTCCGAGACCCGCACACACGCCCTAGAGCTGGAGAAACTAGATCAACAGATCACGCTGGTGTTACAGGATATCGATCGTTCATTGTCCAAATCAATTGACATCGTCAACAGGAAACTCATACCCATAGTGAATAAATACCACACCAATTCGAAGAATGTGCTGAATGGGCTCACCACTTGGAAGGCAATGTTTCAGGCGAGTGAGAATGAGATGGCTGGGTTTATCGACACCACGGTTGAAGATAGTCATGTTGACACCACCACTGTGAACAACAACAATGCCAACATCGACCTGAACGATTCATTCGATAACTCCAATGAACAAATGTCACCGATCAAGGTCAACCAAACGGATATATTGGAAGAATCAACTAATCATATACAAAAACGATACACTAAAAACCTTCAATCTTTTGACTCCACAGATGATGATGATTACAACAACAACAACAACAATCCAATCATGCCCAACGTTGATACCAACATTGGATTCGACACCACTGATAGTCCACTCCCCTTGATACCCAAGAGTGCCTTTTTGAACAATGATAACGATATCAACAACACATCGAGCGTACAGGACAAGAACTTTCAACTTGATCGTAAACGTCGTCGTTCTCGTTTCGATTCATCATCATCCGACATTGAAGTACCAGTTTTGGAATCCGGGTTGAAGTTCACACCGGTGAAGAACACCACGCCACCAGAATTGAACAGTTCACCAAACGTACCGACCCAAGCACAAACATCAAGGAGGTCTTCAAAGAGATTATCAATGCTCAATGATGACACCATGCAACGATTCCCCATGGATTTGAAATATGGCGCAAATGGGAAAATGTTACGCACACCGAGTCAAGTTGCCCAGACTGTTCAGATCTATTCGCAGAGAAGATCAATGGGGTCTCCTAATAAGAGATTGCCATTCACCACCACGAATGCTTCTACCACGAATCACACAACAGCGCCAGCCACGAGATCATCGGCCCCAACAACGATACCACCCACAATAAGCATGATTGCGGATGAAACGTCCGATTTTATATCTCCGCCGAAATTATCAACGAACCCATTGACAACGAGGGAGAAGGCGAAGGAGATTGTTCATGATGTTTTGAATAATGTTGGGGTGTTGGATTCAACGGATTTGAGTTTTGATATCCAGAGTAATATCGGGAAGAAGGACGAGGTTGAGGATGCCAATGAGCAAGAAGGGGATGATGCCAATGAGAAAGAGGGAGTTAATGAGAAGGAGAAGCATAATGTTAATGAAAATGTGACAATAAGGGGGAAGGATGCTAATGAATTTGATGCCTTTTTGGATCAACCAAATAGAAGGGATCAACAACAGAGAAGGGATGATCAGGATTGGTCTGATTAGATTTTTGGTTTATACGGGGGTTTAATTCTTTGATTATAATGTGATTGTAGCCACAAATGTCTTTAATTTTGTGAATTTTATATTTGATCCAGAGATGTTCAATGATGAGTGAACCTTTGACAATTGTCCAGTTCACATTCATCTTTATCGAACTTGGAATTGATAATGTTATCTACAGGAACATTGAGTCATTTTTGCATCATTGAGGACGTTTGGATCTTCACGAATGAGGAGTGGGAAGGTTATAATTCGAGATGGAAGATTCGTCATGACAGATGATCAAGCCAATCTTCAGCAATGCAGAAAAGTATTCGATCAATTGCTACCATATTGGGGGAGCTGTTACATTGATAGGGCCAATATCTTGAACAAAATTGAAACATTTCCATAAACATCTGCATTTGAAGTGGATTTGGGTTACCTTCCAGCTGCTCCTCAGTTGCTTCCACAGACGCAACAATCTCTCTCAACATCAGAAAGATTTGTTACATTTCGACCGTCTGGCTACTGATGCTCTCAATGATGCTCAAATCCAATCCAAGTTCTACCCCCCTTCGATTCCAGATATCTCTGACCGTGACAAGTCTCCAAAACTTCATCCTCGTTTTCTTGGTCCATACACCGTTCTCAAGGTCGAGTCTCCCGTCAACATCACTTTGGAATTACCTTCCTCTATGTCGAATGATCCCACGTTCCATATCAGCCAATTCCGCATCGCATCTCATGTGGACACCAGCTTTCCGGTAGCTACCAAGTCACCAGTTATCTTCCAACGGTACAAAGATGGTTCTGTCCTCATGGAATTGTCAAATACCCTTCAACACAAGAAGAAGAAGAAAGGATATTCCTTATCGGTGGAAGTTGTGGATCATTCCACTAAATGGCAGAGTGCTTCCTCCCTTCGTTGCACTGCTCCCGATCTTCTCAAAGAATATGCTACACCCCGCAATCTTCAGATTACAGTGTGATTATCCAGCTAGAGAGGGATGTATTCCCGGCCACCGGGCTGGGTATATAAAGGACTCAGTGCCCTCGCACTCTACCTACCTACTACAAAACTATCTAATACACTACGTTTACATTGAATACTTTCTTGGAACTACGCTGGTGCTCATCAGGGGGCAAAACTCCAGAATCAAGCCGACAGGCCCCCCTGCTTGCATTTCTAATATTTCGTAGGTGTAGAAAGACGCCAATTCTGGAAACGTCAACATTCAATCTTGATCTGATCCGCGGTCTCGGTTCCTTGCAAAATCGATTACGTCATTTGCAGAACAGTCACGTGAATGGGGAAACAGCAATAGCAAACTTCTTGGATTAATAATGCTGTGCAAACCTTATTGGCAGAACTCCATGAAGAAAGATTAGGTTGAATAGAGAATACCAGTAGCAAGTACACTCAGTGTCTGCAAACCTCGACCCCCTGTGGGCACCATGGCAGTGCGGGTATCGTAGCCCCAGCCCAGCCGAACTTCCCGCACAAATTTTCTGCACGCGCGCCGGTTGTTCCTTTTGATCTGATTGATCCGAACAGATCAAACTCGTGTGAGCTGTGTAGCGACCTTAAAACCCCACTCCAACACGGCCAGCATGGCGAACAACGAGCATTCAGAGTTGAACCACTAGTTTCGAAACTCAAATGGGGGTGGAGTTTGTCCATATGTAGTAGCAACATTTCCCCTTATGAAACGGTAAACAGCAAGCCCTTCCACACAGAAAAGCCTCGCAACGGTGCACTGAACACGACACAGCCGATGTGCGGAAGAAGGATCTGAGTAGACGGGTATTCAAAACTTTCCTCTTCCCTTTCCACACACAACCTTGACCAGCATAAAGCATCATAGAACTATCAAATCGACTCCATAGACGTCTTATCCCAGTGTCTCACCCATCCACACTCGTTTAACGCATTTTTCCCCCAATAGGCGTGTTACTGTACATTCACTTCATAATGTTCGGGTTAAAGAGCTATCATTTCCTCATACCCGTTGCCGGAGCATTTTTTTGGGACGCTATGCTTATAACGATGCTTATATGCTGGGCTGGTCAAGGACATCCAATCTATGCCTTTATTGGACGGTATCAAAAAATCGTTTATATTTCCCACATTGGTGCCACCAATCTCCAACCGTTATTCATCAGTTGTACCGGTGCCCAGGCGATTTGTTACGCATTGACCTTCCTGTCTGAGTATAGATTAAGACGCAGAGGACAATTACAATATTGGTTTAAGAAAACTGAGAGAAATTTCATGTTTTATGGATGTGTCTTTGCCGCTATTGGACAGTTGGGTATCGTGTTGGTTAGTGCGTTGAACACGAAAAATTTCCACAAGACGCATGAAATTATGTTGATTGTCTTTGTTGCTGGTATTTGTGTTTCATTAGTTTTCTTCATGTTGGAATACTATTCAATGGCTGTCAACTATCAAAAAATCCACGTCCATCATAAGAAGTGGAACAAGTTTAGAGTTTCATGTTTCTTAAAATTGGGATGGACCATCATTGGTGCTATCTTTGCATTGATTTTCGAACTTAGTAAGAACAAAACCGTGAGCGGTGCTTTTGAATGGGCATTGGCATTCTGGTACACGTTCCTTTGGTTAATTTTTGCATGGGATTTGTACCCTGCATCCAAGAAGGTCCACAAGAACTCTCCATACATCAAGGATTGGTCACAATATGGATTCTACCTCTATGATCGAAACTATGGCCACTCGGACCCAAACCAACAACTTCCACCAAAAGAGGGCACCACAACCTCAGCAAACGATACACATGGCATCAATGAAAGATCCAACTCCTCTGCATCGGGCCCATCGGCAGAGATGAATGCCCCAATTAATGACAATGAAACGTATAGAGGCAGTTACCTCGAGTATGATCCAAAAAGGATGCCACAATCACCAGAATCGCAGAGACAAACACGTGAGGATGTAACTTTTGTCGGGTCCAATGAATCAGATGATGAAGGTGGTGAGACTCAGATCGATGACGTGAGGGAGACTAATAGAGATTTCACTGATTATGAATTGGAACAATATCCAATGACGACAGACAGGGAGACGTATCCTATCCCTGATGGACAACAGGTCCCGGTTTTCAACAGAATTGATGTTTGAATTTCCGATTTTCTTGATGTTACCCTTTTTTATTATTGCTTATGACCCCCAGACATTTACATGCTATGACTTTTATCATTCTTTTTTACATTATCTGTTACACTTTACTGTTTATATACAATTTACCTTAGAGATGAAAAAAAAAAACAAAAAAAAAATCATTAAATATTCATTACGTTTCAAAAATATAAATCATTCATAGTCCAAACCAAATCATAAAAAAGATCAAGCTAGAAAACTATAATCATCATGATGTTGCCAAAATTCTTCAACCGGGACATTCCAAAGGTATGTACTACCTTTCCCATTTGGATCCAAATTTTGTCTCATCATTGCATCTTTTGATTGTTGAGATTGTGAACTTGATTGGGGTTGTTGTTTACTATGATCGAATAAACTTGTTGGAACCTTCAATTCTCCAGACCAAACACTGATGTTATTGATCATAATATCAGCACCGGTGAATGGTGTTGTTTCAGATGCAACGGTTTGTGGAGTTGGCATTGATGAGACTGATGAAACTGAGGATGTTGACATGTTCGATTGGGCAGTTGGGTAGGAGAGTTGTAACTCTGGAACTGGTAATGGTGACTGATCCAAATGTTGTCTCTTGATATGTTGTTGTTCAGGCTCAGTTGGTCTTTGTGGTGGTGAATTGATCAAAAGATGTGATAACGATTTTGGAACAGCCTTCTTCTGCAGTTGACCTTGCTTTCTCTTACGTTCAGCACGTTCGAACTTCTCTTCATCAGTATGGTGATAAGTTGAAATACCAAATCCAGTTGATGATTCAGGTGACTGATAACGACGAACAAAGGCTGGTGGCATACCTGGTTGATCATTATAAATAATTTCAGAAGCATCAGGACCACAACGCTCAATCAAGTTAGCATTCGTTGCACTCATCAATTGATCAAATGTATCCCTGAAGATCAATGCAAACTTTGAACGTTCACCCATCACATAGAGACAAATAGAACATGCTCTTAAATCATTCAAACCTGAGAAGAGTGATTCAGAAACTGCTGGGCGTGTATGTTTGGAGATATCACCCAGTGCTTTACGTTTCATATCATCTTTGTTTCTTGCAACCCAAAGACAATAAGTCAAAGTAACACCAGCAACGAAAACTGTATGTATAGCAGTCGTGGAGTGACCATACACGGTCTTTTCATGGAAAACTTTAAACAATTGGCAAATCTGACCAGCAGCTGCTTGACATTCTCTAAAAAGTTTATCCTTTGGATCCATCAATTCCAAGAATGGTTGGATCAATAAACGAACAGAGCGATAATAATAAAGTCTCAGTGTTTCATTTTCAATACCCCCAAGGAACCCAACACATTGGCCTCTCCAAATTTCAAGTTCTTCGAAATATCTCTCAACGAGTGGTAACTGACCTCTATGAACCTTTTGTGGGTCAATACATGCATTGATGTTCAACTTCTCAATGAATCTGGATTCAATACGACGAAGTTCAATGGATTGGTTTATGAAAAGTCTGTTCCCTGGATGTGCCGCTTTACTCGGTTCATATTCAAACAATGGGATATTGTTATCAAGTTTATCCTCTGAGATAGTATAACTTTTCCCCACTGCAATGGAAATCATTCTTTCAAGGAGATAAACACACCACCAAAGACGCATCTTTTTGATCTTATCCCTTGGTTGCAGTCCGATATATGTGACAGATCTGTGTAATTTGTGATGGATACAAATGGCCATAGCATCTCTGATAAGCTCATAAAGAATCGACGAGTCTCTGTCTGTTCTTATGAGATATAACACTGTCAAAGCCAATATTTCAATCTTCAACAAGTCAGAGATGTTTGAAGTCTTTGCAATATGACGCAATGCAGTTGAGAAATAACGAGCAGGTGGTGGTCCAGAGTATTTTCCCGTAACCATGTGTAAATTTGATGAGATGGCAAAGATTAACCACATACGTGCACAACAGTAATGGAAATGATCTTTATCGTTCATATACCCAGTTAGATTCTTTGTGACATAAGCGTTATGGAACTCGAATATTTGAACTTCATCCAATATAGGGTATTTGAATTGTAATCTTGAAAAGTGAACATCCAATAAAGCCCTTGAAAGTTTCTCATCAATTTCAAAAATCGGGTCAAGTGCCAGATATTCCTTCAAGTCATACTTCCCAAACATCGAGTTTCGGTAATCTATCGAATCTATCGAAAGATATGATTGTTGATCCCTCAGTGATGAACCAATGATGTCTGGTAGTTGAATGCTTCCAGAAAGAGGCATCCTGTTATTCAAAGAGCCCGGTTGTGGAAGTTGCTGGTATTGTAACTGTTGGTATTGCTGTGATTGATGTGGATATTGAAGTTGTTGTTGTAATGGTGAAGTGAGTTGTTGTTGATCCACTATGAAGGGACTTAGTTTCTTATATTTGAAACTCTTCTTCGTTGCAGAATTTCCCTGTTGATCAATGACGATGTTATTAGTATCCAAAATTTTCTCAAGAAATTTCACCTTCTTTTCAAGCATAATGGTATATTCATCCTTCTCTGGGGCCTTCACAGAATACTTTGCAGGTTGGACACATTTAGCACCGGCTTTTATACATGTGGTACATGACGGAAGTCTGTGATCACACTTCTGTTTTCTCTTTTGACAAAGCATACACGACGTGGAACGACCCTTCTTGTCATTAGGGTTATGGAAGGCAGCACGAGTAGCACCAGCAGTAGCAGGGGTAGAAGCGGCAGTGGATGTACCTCCATTCAAAGGTGAAGTGGCTGAAACCTTGTCATCCAATATGCTTGGAAGTTCAGTTGTAGACATGGATGGAGCTGTAGCGACATAGCCATCATAAAGCATGGTGCGATGAGATGATCTGTATGGATCTGAAGTGAGTGATCAGGTGAAGTTGAAGAGCGGGCAGTGTTTTAAAGCAGGGCGGTTCGGGCTGGCGTATAGAATAATGTGGACTGGAGAGTTGTGAGTGGGAAGCGCCGTGTGTGGAAGGGTAAGACTGATGGCCTGTTCCGTGAGAAATAGAGGAGCAGATCATGTTGTAGATATAGGCCCCCAGGGAGTCAGAAAGAGTCGCTGCGCCAGGCGAACTCTCTGAGCGTGCGCTCTGTCTGGGGTGCGCACCGGGCCCACAGACTAAAACCCGCCAGGCAGGCGCTGATTGGCCGCGCTGGATTTAAGACCAACCGCACACCGGACTTACGGACTCCACCACAAGCCCAACGCTCCCACCACGGAGCCCTACAATTGTGAGACTTCCCAGCCTGCTTCCGAGCGTGGACACCGGCTCAGGGGTGAGGCTACAGCTCACATGCAAAACGGGCTCAATTGGAGCTTCATATCGACCTTCTACTCCCTAGGGAGTGCCATAGCAAAGCCCATGGAGTTAAGCAGAGAACCTGTGTTAAGTCCCACACATTGACTAAGAAGGAGTTAACCACCAACAAAGACAATTCGGGCTTACGAGCAAAAGCGGGGGTAAGGAAGACTCAGAGCATCCACATCCACATCCAGACCACTGACTACGGTACACCTAAGCTAGCCAATAGTTACATAGGGGACACCAGGCGGGCCATAGGGCGGATTTACGAAAGTTGTTGGCAAAAACTGCCCCGTGTCCCACACTGGACATGGGATCGGCATCAATTTACACACCGTCCCAACTCTGAACAAGCTGCTGTAGATCTGAACTCACTCCAATAGGTGACGTCCTTGTTCCACTTTCCGTTTTGATCTTCTCGGAGTATAGGAAGATCAAGTATCATGAGACTATGACATAGTATCACCTGTGTGGATGTTACATTGAATACATACAGGGACATCTGATGTGAATCTGTGATATTTGATTCCTCTTTGATGCCTCTTTGATGCCTTCCATCTTTATTTAGGAGATATTATTCTGCTGCAACTCAAGTTTCAACATAGGGGGTAGGCGATCCGGCTCTTCCGGCTCTTCGGGCCCATTCTTACACCTTTCGATATGAGACTGCATATGTCACTTATGGAAAGTTGCGTACATGGAGTAACATTTCCGTGCTATGAATAGTTATCCGTGACTGGTTGGAGATGTACCATGTTGGGTAATTATGCCTATGCGAACAGGGCTTAGGAGGTATATCGAGGGGTTTCATTTTAAACTTTGGCTTTCATGCTAGATGATCGGTGTTGAGTGACTTGAAATAATTATATCGCATTCACCAAGGTCCGTTGATCCTACCGTAATGTACAAAACTTCGAGGGATACTAACGACCATCTGGAGGATGAATGGGATTCTTTGGACAGGTAGCACGTATGATACACATTTTGCTTCTCGGACCTTAGGACTCTTCATGTTGCCCGTGCGGCTGATGGTGTCAAGTTTGTCAAGTTGAAGACTCAGATTTCAGACATGCGCTTAAAGAACAGCAGCCAATATTGAAACCTACAGACCAGCCATCAACGCATGTTACAGAGTAGAGCACACAGTACCGAGCAATGCCCCAGATATCAACACACAACATACTGCGAGCAAATCTGGTCCCCCGTATCCGTATGGAGTCTAGACCAAATGGCCAGGTCCATGGCACCGTTCCCCAGACATCATGGCCAATTTTGTGTTCACGTTTACCAACAACACAACACATCCTTCTACACAAACACAAACGAAGTACTTACCAGGGCGGTTAGGTTCAAAATGGAGGCTTTCACCAATTTGACCGTGTTACTACACATATAGATGATGACTTGGAGTCACCACCAACAAACAACACTACTATCATAGCTGTTCAGATTGCTCCTTAAGAAGTCATACTACGCTACGTCACACAATTTCCCACAGTATTGCAATTTCATTGAACCTTTTTGCCCGTATCAACCATGATCATCTTGAATAATAATTTATTTGCCTGTTTCCAATGTCTTGCCCTTGACCGTGCCCAGTCCTGTTGCCATTCCCATTTAACCGGCTTATTATCAGTGGATCCAATCAGACAGGTCCATACCACCATTGAGGACAGTTTCTTCCAAGTGAACAAAGAAATTGAGAGAATCACCCCCCTTAATGTTTTTCCCGGTCTTTATCGTGCCTCTATTCCAAAACTTGCCCGTATTGTTGGAATGTTTAATGTGGTTGATAACATGAGACATGAGATTCTTTTCCATAAGGGGTTGGGTGTTGATATTTCAAAGGAGATTGGTGATTATATTTATACATTGGAACCAACAACAAAGACTGAAATTTTGAAGTGTGAAGCTTTGATGGGTAAAAAGAGATCAAAGACCTATAATCCAAAGAGGGAATCTGGTTATTATCATCCATCTTCCCGATTGGTTACTCGATATTTCAATGGTTTGGAGATTTCAGGAAAGATGAAATCAATATCTGATGGAACGGATTCGGTAAAGAAAAGAAGGGCCAGTGATCCTTTGTTCTCAAGCGCTCTCACAAGTGCCAAAGCTCCATCCATTTCAAACTCACTGTCAGATTCAGGATTGAACTTGAATTTACCATTCATTTGCAGAAGACTTGAGTCGCCAAGAGCATATGTTTCTGTGCAAACACAGCCATCTGATTCAGGTCACTTCATAGTTAGCTCACAGAAGATCCATTTTAGAACTTCCCAATACGAAGCTCCATATCAATCATCTCCATCGTCTCCAGTTCTGTCATCCAGTCTGCAGCTCCAGACGAACAATTTTGAAGTTGAACAACGATTGATACCTGTTGAAGATGATGAGATTCAGGCTAGTATTTCCACAATTCGTGTTAAAAGTGAAGGAAACGTTCAAGATCAAGACGGAGAGGCTCAAGATGAAGTAAGGGGAAGGACAGAAGAGCCCCAGTTGACTCGAAGCGAGTACAGTGGACCAGTTATCCCAGTTTTGGATTCACCTATTGCTATCCCAGTGTCTCGCCAAGTCGCACTGTTGGATAGTGGGATGATCGATGATATGTTCCGTGATCTTCAATTACAAAGAGAGAGTGATCTACTGATAGATCCCCAACAGAGTTCAAACGAGAGTGGAGCTGTTAGTCATGAACCTTCAACAATCAAGCTTGAGCCTGCCATTGATGATCAGTCTCCAATTGATTTACCTGCTCTGACTTTAGAAAAGATTAAGAAACCTTTCACAACTGGTACAACTGAGGAGAATATCGGAACAGTTGAACATAGGGTTAGGATGTTCGAATCAAAGCTTAATGGAGATAATATTTGATTCTATTCCCACATTACTTTTGATGTTTCATCTTTTGAGGCTTATGCCTATCCATCATTAATCAGATCAAAGACCTCTACAATTGTTATCGGTAGAAACCATGATATGTATATATGTTATATGTAGAATATAGATTCGCACCATGATAATGTTCAATGCAAAATGTTTAAATATGAATGCCGTAGCAAAGAAATAAAGAAATATGAAAACAATCAAATGGATAATTTGATTTGGAACTGAAAATTAGATAGAAACATCTGGTATCATGTAAATGAATGAATATGATCAATCATTCTTGTCTCTCTTCATCAACAACAGTACCAAGTGATTGACCCATTTTGACCTTCTCACCCTTTTTGATGTTAAATTTGAACTCTCTTGGAGCCTCAAATGCAAGAACAACTGTAGAACCTAACATAAATCCACCAACCTCTTGTCCCTTAGTCACTGGGTAACCGCTAAGAACCTTAGAAGCATTGGTATATGTGGCTTCATAACAAGTTTGTTTCTTCACCTTCACAGGTTTATCCTCTTCTGATTCAGTATAATGAGGTGATTCATATTTAGTATTCGTAGTTAAATCCTTATCGAAATTCACTTTGATACTTCCAACGTTCGTTGCACCAACTGGTGTCATACTGAAGAACCCATGTTTCCAATAACCCAATAATGAAACTCTCTCATTGAGAACAAACAAGTTCTCCAACGTTTTCTGGAAGTATGGAGCAACACTGTATAACTCACCAACGAAATGACGTCTCATCTGGATGACCCAATTAGCTGGGGAATGGTATCTATGGTAATCACCTGGAGCAAGATAGATAACGGCAAAGAACAATTCTTTCTCAGATTTTGGAGAAGTAGATGATGATTTAACCAATTCAGTGGCAACTTTAACGACATTCTCGGTATCAGCTTTCCCAGTGGTTCTATCTCCTTCATCCTTGTAGATGATCTTCTTCAAATGATGCACATTCTTACCTTCTCCTCCAAGGATATCATCCAACGTATATGAAATACCGTTAATCTCAGCAAACTCCTCATGTCTCTTATGAATATCTTCATCATCACCATGGTTGAATGAAACTTGATGGGCAGGAGCGGCTAACTTCACGTCGGATCCATTACCAAGGAAAGCACCAATGGAATAAGTCATACCTTTAACTTGTTCAATTTCACCGTTATCTATAACACCAAATTGTAAAACAAGTCCGTCACTCGGACAAACAAGATCTGATTCATCTGCAATCGGTCTCACACCGTCTTTCAACTCTCTATAGAAGAACTCACTTAAATTTCTATAATGTTCTAATTCACCATCTTTCATCTCTTCTAGATTAGCACCGAAACAGTATGCGTAGAATCTGTAACCAGGTGATCTCATCCATATCGGTAAGTCAATGCTGTTAATTCTACCCCAAAGTCTTGAGATGGCATTCAAAGGTAATGTACTGTAGCAGAAGAATGTCCAAGAGTATGTTGGTTTGACATTTCTGCGTTGTTCTTCCTCATCAGATTCTCTGCCCCTTGATTGATATATCTTAGTAGACATTCCATAGAAAAGAAATCCTATCGAGACAAGAACGATGTATTTTATCAAATGACTATTTGAACGTGGGTCTTGCTTTAGTGTAGATGAGCCATTGTTTAGACTTTGATATGTCTGTGAGAAGCCTCTGATAGGTGGGAGCTTTCCCTTGATACCGTTCTTCAATTGTGAGCCATAGTAGAAAGTGTTGTAGTAAAGTGCGTTTCTCTTTGGTCTTGGGATCTTTGGGAATGGGTATTTGGACATGAGCCTGGAGCCTGCCTTCAGACTGTTGCCTCCGGAGAAGGTCTTGGTGGCCAGTGTCTCGATAGCCTGTGTGGTGGCCCTTGCTTTGGGTGATAAGGTAGTGGTGGCTTTTGCATGTGATAGCATCTTTGGATAATTAGAGGTCTGGAATGGGAAGGAAGCGAGGGAGATGAGCAGGGCGGTTCGTGTGGGAAGTGTTGGAACCGGTGGCCTGGTAGAGAGAGAGTGGGTAGTGGTGTTGTGAAGGCACTGGGGTGGCCGTGGGAGGTGAGCGAGAGACGGAGTGAAGTGTGAGTGTTGTGTGTAGAGGGAAGCGCTTGATCGATCCGAGTAATTTTTTTGGCGTGGCTCTGCTCCAGCCAATTGTCAAATTCACGGCAGCGTCTGTTTGCCGCCCCGCGAAACCGTTTTATTTTTCCTGTGCGCGAAGCGCATGTGATATTTTTCTATACGAGGTACGAAGGCCGGTCTGGGGTTATATATGCGGGTTGGGGTGCAGCTCAAGTCAACTTACTAGTATACCCCTTCCAAAACTACAAAACTGACACATTCATAAACGCAGGCGGCAGAGGAAAAAACATCAAGCTCAATACTTCCGCATCTGCAGACTGCCGATAGCACATGGAAATTTCTAGTTATTACGTGATTCTCAGCCTTTCCAGGGCGTGGCTCTGATCCACACCACAGTCTGAGCGTCTGAACTCGTCACCGTAATCATACCCATGTAACATGTTGCCTTGAGTCCCTTGACTCATCCATTAGTTCTCTCCATTCGAACCAAGGTGAAATATGACCTTGTTTACCCGAGATGATTTGGTAAGCAGCACGGTAAGGCATCAAATCCTAGAAGTACCACCATCATTTACTGACCAGTCACCAGTGACCTGGAGCTAGCTGCTACTACCCGAACCGAGCCCCGACTATACCCACCCGATATAACAGTCCTCACCGGGACAAATATATCATAAAATGTCCAAACAATCAACTGACCCACCCTCTATTGCTAATCCCAGTATTCCTGACGATTCCAGAACAACATCTGATGTCAGTCTCTCTCAACAGGAAACATGAACTGAAACCCATTCTAAGAGTGATCATGAGAAGATGTAATTGTACCAAACAAAATTGAATATACTAAACGCAAAGCTAAAGTTTCTATACATCGTTGAAACGGAACGAGATGTTGAAGCGTTTCTCTATGGTGCTATAAATTTGCTGATACTGAATCTCTTGGAGGACTCAATTCCCTCTGTCATCCGCGACAATGAGAATATTTCCAAATCAAGGAGCAGATAAAGAGAAGAGATGGATTCTTCGGAGGTGGGGGTTGCTCTCGATGGACCATACCTTTCAAGACGAAACGAAGCATCGCTTTGACCTTTTGCGCAAAGATACACAACAGCAGAATGGTTCGGTCGATCAAGATACCCCTCCTGAACAGTGGAGATCCTGTGAATTTCGCACTCACCGAAATTAACAACAGTTTTGCTTCACCCATTACCAAATATTATACTCATGAAAAGGCCCTCAACAGTTTTATATCCAAGATAAAATTGGGAATGCTAAGTGAAAAGGGTGCCTGCTCCTTACTTGTCTCAACGTATACCAATGAGGTAATGTATCAAGTGATAAAGTTGAGAGTGTTTTATTCGGGTGAAAATGTCATAAGCAGATAGTCTTCAAAGGACCTTTATTTATGAACACAATTCCAATAAACTAAAAAACTGGGAGAAAGATAAGAGCATCATATGAGAATGGCGATTTTAAAGGTGATCAATTGGCTGTGGTATTCAGTTGTTATATGGCCAAGGTTGTTGAAATCGAAACACAGAAAATGAACTTAATGTCATCTTCTGAGTTCGATGTATATGAAAAAGAAGCCAATGCCCTCTTTGAGTCTAGGCATATGAAATCTGCAATCGGAGACAAGGTGGAAGAACACTTTTTTTACAATGTCCAGACGTGTTCGTATTGCAATAAAAGTGAAAACTCAGAAAATGTGTGCAGAAAGAAGAAGCGTGATCTCAAGAGGTTAGAATAATCAATGATGTGGTACATTCTACTTCAACAGGAAGGTAAACGCAGCAAGCTTCACAAATTAAATTTAGTAATCAATATAAGATTCATGTTTTCAATTAAGTCCTTAGTCAATTTAGAGCCCCTGTAGTGCTGTTCTCCGTGATCCCCGGTCCTCACCTCGTTGTATCAAGTAGCCGAGGTTTTTGGCCAAAAAAACAACAAAAAGAAAAAAAAAAGAATCCAGGGAAAGTTCACAAAACATCAACACTCCTTGTTGCGATCCACACAAGCATCATCACGACAGCAGATTAGATGGATTCCACTGCGGCGGTCTGTCCACAGTCTCCCACACCAGCGCGCTTCGTCATGTATCATCAGACGCCTCTTCTCCTGCTTGTATTCCCGACCCATGAGGCCTTGTTGAGATGGTGGTTACGTGGGATGTTACACAGACACACTCAAGATCTCAAGTGGTTCCCGAATTACACAGAAACAACATTATTTAAACCAAATGATTACTTTTGAGCCATAAAATCACTCGCATATCACTGTCTTGACTTAATACCCCCTGCTGCTTGTCTTTTACCACAAGTTCAACCAGCTACTCATTGAACATTGTCTATTGCACATACACCAACCAAATCGCACAACACGAACTGCTACACCCCTGCTGTTGGTATTTTGCTACAAATTTCACATTCCGATTTCAAATACATCAATCCAACCACAAACGTTATCCCCTGTCTGCTTCCACAATGAACCACAATAACTACCCAACGCCCATCCGCCTGGTAGACTTGATCAAGAAGCGCCGTCACAATTATGCTCCATCAAAACAATTACCATGCTCGACCCCTAATTGTACTGACAACTCTATGTGGAGACAGCTTCAACCCCGTTCGTCGCTCAAAGTTTTCAATTCCCCTGCTATTCTGTCTTCCTCATCCAAGGCCATCTCATCAAATGCCATAATTGTGAATATTTTTAGGAGAGTATATACCCCGACATCACACACCGATAAGACCGGACGCAAACAATCCAAGTCATCAGTTAAAAGGTTTTTAATAAACGATCAAATGGATGGGTTGATTTCAGGGTCATGGAACTACTATAATGATGACTATGACGATGACGATGACGATGACGATGACGATGATGATGACGATGATGATTATGGTGCTTTTGATGACCACGATGGGTTTGACGATGACCGCGATGACTGCGATGGGTATGATGGGTATGATGGGTATGGTGGCCAGGATGGGTCCGATGATGACCGCGATGATGACCACGACGGGTATAAAGGAAATGGTGAATCCTTGAGTGAATCCGAAGCGGATAGTGAATATCCATGTCACCACGCAACTTTCCATGATGATGATGATGATGATGGCACAAGACCAGATGTTAAATCGGACAATCATACTATCTAGGATGCTCTAGGATCTTCCGAACATCATATCCCTGATCATGTCATTCAAGAAAACGAAGAGGATCCAAAAATCTGCCGTCATGTCCGTACATATCCCACCCTTGCTGGATTGTTCAGCCACACCGAAAAAGATGATGATGACACATCAGGAACATCAGAGGTTGACCTCAAAATCTATTTAAATGATGGTGCATATTCTTACGAGGGTGAAGTGAAGTATATGAACACTGAGAAGTGGCTGACGTCAAACACGAAGAGGGCACCAAAGAAGTTGTTCAAGAAAAGAATCCGGAATACCCTATCGTATCGTATCGTTCAAAATCTCATACCAAGAAGAGCTTACATTCCAATAAGGCCGGACATGAACAATCTAAGTCCTTGGTCCAAAGATTTTTGATAAGTGATGATGAGGAGGACGAATATGATGATTATGATGATCACGATGGGTATGGTGGGTACGATGAGTACGATGACTATGGGGAATATAATCCAAACAATTGAATTTACCTCTTTTTATTTTGAGAAGTGCTTTGCAAATATACAATATATGAAGAGGAAGGTTTGTCTAATCCAACTTTAACTTGGAATACAAGTCCACCATTCATTCATTAAATACATTCTTCTTTTTAATTTGTTGTTTTGTAGATATATTTGTGGGATTTTTGATTGATATATCTTTCGAAAACTTCTTTAACAATCACACCCGGGTGTAGTGAGGGGAATTGAGCAAAATCTTACACGTCTACATGGTACAATAAAAAATCACCTCATAGTGTTTCAAACTTGTGTGAATGAGAAACAAATGATAATCGGAAAGCTTTAGCTGTATACTTGTATCAACCACCAAGTATGGATACCTGCCAAGCAGAAGTAGTGATCATGGTAGAAGGGCTCATCCGATCTCAGGGCTACGCTAAATTATGACCGAGCAGTGGATCAGACTCTCACACAGCCAACAAATGGACTTCAAAAGTATGAAGTTTGAGGCTTGAATTAAAATAATAGCTTGGGGTCACAATTCACTAAATTTGAAAATTTTATTGTAGATTATTGGGCCTATGTTAGACACTAGTATTACATCATATCTTATCTCTGATAATCTATTAGTCATTGATGATCATTTCAAGAGATTCGCATACTTATAAGGTTATGGAACATT
>JAJMBA010000089.1:0-29102 GCA_030565205.1 Williopsis galapagoensis
ATTTTTTCTCAAATATTTTAATAACTGTTTAAATGATATTGATTCACCTTATTTTTGAGTTAGAAAATTGTAGAGAATAAAAAGATCTTTCAAAGAATTACATAACACTCATACCCAAATATGACATGACTGTACTAACGCCACAGCCTTATGATACCACTCCACTATTTCACCACCTATTGTGAACCCTAAATATATAATTACATGGATAGTGCTAAATGGTATTTCTTGATTATCAAAAGTTGAGAGAGTTCGAAACACTCAGAAAATATTAATGTTCCATGAATTAAGAAAACATGTTCATAACTCAAATATCATCAACTGAGTTCGTTCGGGTTGCTCAACTGTGAAATCTCTTTCATAGGTCTACAATGTGATGTCCACAACACCATAGATTTCTAAAATCGTCTTAGTGTAAAGGACTATTGTTTTCGTAGGAAAGAAGGAAAGAAAGTGATCGAGTCTTATGATCTTTGATTATGGAAAAGCCTTCAGAATTTTTATTCTGAGGTAAATATTAAGTTATTGACATATAACATGAAAGCCCTTTGATAGTAGGTATACCATATCTATGTAAAGATCTAATAATGGTGGGCTGAGAAAACTTAGGGTTGAATCTTGAGATGTTGCTAACCATGCCAAGCGACATGGCGAAAATCCATTACAAGCTAATAACAGAGAACAACCCCGCAGGTATTTACTCTTCCCAGTACATTGACAAGACCATAGTCTTTTTCTGGCTAAAACTATCAATTTTATGAATGGGTCTGGGTGGGAAAAGAAGAAGTTAATGAAAAAAAAGATTGGCGAACAAATATATGGATGATTATTTGAAGACTATTCAGGCTCACAAGTAAACCTGATCAAGGATGATTTCAGGTTCAGAAAATCAATCTTGAAAATTAAGGTCCCAAAGTAATTCCCTACTCTAAAGACAATGGGGGTTGTAACTTCTATCATTTATAGGAGAAATATTTCCTTGATGACGGACCGACTCTCTCACAGAAGTTTTCAAATAATTGGGAATAGATCCGTCACCATAATCTTATCATAGTCATGTTCACGTAACCTCTAAGACTCGATGTAGTTGTGAAAATTTTTTTGCTTTATATTTCGATTCTTTTTATAAGATTCAAGGTCACCACGACTTCTCATTTGAATTTTAGAGGGAAAAAGAACAGAGATCTCAGATGAACTTTTTTAATTAATAGAGTTACGAATTTCCACTATCCTTCTTGCAGATAGATACGAAATCGGGCTGAGCTAACTTATAGCTTTATTTAATAGCAAAAGTTTAACAAAATGTCACAGAATATTGAAAAATTTCCCGTAAACAGGAGTGCTTCAATATCTATCCCTTTCCATACCAAAAGGTGTCACAAACAGGCTCAATTACCACTAATCATCAACCAAAACTCTGAAAGTTTTTGGCGCTAAGTACCAAATAAGATGCCTTAGACATCGTCAGTATAGCCAAAGCCCATAATAACAAATGTTGGCTCCCAATTAAAAAAAAGCCAAGGGTCCTTATACCCTATATGTGTTCCATTTGTTTTTAACCTGCGCCGGGAGGTTCGGAACCTTTGGGTGCAGAATAGAAAATTACAACAAATAGCAATACTGCATAACCCGATACGTGACGAGTGTTTTTTCCTGACAGCGCGTATACATACACACGTTTCTAGCTCTCACAAACACGAAGTTTCACAGCCAATGAAAACAGAGTACCACTAAATCGTTGGAATGCATCTTCATAAGCCATCAAGTAGCTCCTGAGAAGGACCCTTGCCAGGGGTTTTGAGGTTTGTTGACTTCTCTTGTCTAGCTTGAGCCTTTTTACGGCACGGTTGTCGAGGTGACCATGTCCAATCAGAGAATCTCCTTGTTTTGGTGACCTTTTTCGCGCAGATCCATACCCAAATGCGTAAGTCTCCATCTGCTTTCCTGCGGGAAAATGCGGGATCCCGGCCAAGCGTGCGCATTCCATCCCTTTGAGATCGGAATGTTAGAGGGGAAACTACTGTTATCGCCCAGACAACGAGATCCAATGTTTATTTACCTCTTCCTGATCTGGACTAGTGTATGCACTCTCAAGCACTACTACGCTCATACACCACTGTATATGTATGGTTTGTTGTGGTTTTTTCTCTTTCATCCTCGAACCACACTTCCTCCCAATGGGACCTTGTTGTCATTCGAAACAGTTTGTTTGCAAGATTCCGTTCGATCACCACTTTCTCAAATTCCTCCCTTCCCTTTGCTTCTACCTATTCCTCCTGTTTTTAATCTTTTTTGGACTTTTCAACCGTCGAACTTACACACACACTCCAGTCATTCCTTTAACCATACCTTCCGAGTGTCCTTTGAGTTCTATCTTCACCGTTTACATTCCCATTTATCGCACTCGTTCAAAGCAATCAAAACAGCCAATCCATTAGAGAATTATCAATTCATTACAGTCGCTTCAAACAAGTCAACGATGTTAGTCAAGAACGCTATTATACCATTGGCTTTAGCTACTTATGTCGCAGCTGATGAGACCACCACTTACACTTCAACCATTATGACTACCTTCACTCTTTTGACCCCAGAGGAATCTGCTCAGTTGAAAGCTGCTTCTGAAGCTTCTGAAGCCTCTTTAGAGTCTGCCTTCAGTCAAGCCAGTGCCAACTCTGCTGCTAGTGTGTCTTCAGCTTCTGTTGCATCTGCTAGTGTTGCTAGTGTTGCTAGAGAAGCTTCCCTTGCCAGTGCTGCCAGTGCTTCATCTTACGAGGCTTACAAGGCCTCCCTCGCTGCTGAGTCTTCCGCTTATGCCCTTTATGAAGCTTCTGTTTTTGCTGAGTCTTCCGCTTCTGCTCTTTCTGAAGCTTCTGAGAACTCTGCTGCCAGTGCTGCCAGTGTCGCCAGTGCTTCATCTGCTTCCGCTGCTTCTGTCGCTTCTGTCGCTTCTGCCGCTTCAGCTGCCAGTGAAGCATCTGCTGAATCTTTGTCCTCATATGCCGCTTATGAATCATCTCTCGATGCTGCCTCTGCTGCTTCATTAGCTTCAGCTTCATCTGTTTCTGCTTATGAGGCTTACGAGGCATCCAAGTCTTGGGCTTCAGTCTTATCAGCTTCAGCTGCTTCCAAGTCCAAGGCTGCTGCCAAGTCATCAAGTGCCGCTCTTTCCAGAGCCAATGGTCTTTTGGCCCTTGCTTCAGATGCTTCGAATTCCACATATACCCATAATGTCACATCAACCAAAAACTCCACTTCAAGTGGTAGATCCACAAGCTTTGTCTCTGCAACTTTGACCTCACTCACATCATCAAATACCGCTTCTGCCCCAGCTTCGTCCTCTTCATCAGGTTTCGCTGCCGGACAAGAGATCCCAGCCGCTTTGACCATCGGTGTTATGGGTTTGATCGTTGGTGCTTTGCTCTGATCTCTCAACTTATACTAATGTATACCAAATACCCCCTCCCAATTTTTTTTGTTCCACATGTCCAAGATTTCCCGTTTTCAATTTTTATGTCTGTTTTTCAATAACCAATTTTAACAAGGTCCAATCACCTATCATAAAGGTCTTTTGAGCCATGATTTGATTTTTTTTATGTCCTTTCTTTCATATCGTTTGTGATCTCATGATCCAGCTGTTCTTTATTCGTCGAAAGTATTTCTCTACAAGGAAGTCTTTCCAAGCAACTCGTCGAGTTTACAATCATACCAATGTGATAATTCACTTTATTTTACCTGTTTTATTTAATGGACTTTTTCCTTGTTACTATCATTGACACATGTAGCTAATCTCATACTATGATTGAATCCAACCCATTCTGAATTGATTAGAACGATCTGACATCTACGCTTCTAAACCCATTCTATAATGGCATGCAATTTATTTTAAATTAATTAGAATGATGATTTTTTTATACCCCACTCTAAGATCTCTTTACAACCTGTTGATCAATGACAGCAGAGTATAAATGATTACGGGAACCCTTTCCAGGTTGAACCCAACGTCCTAATCTATGTTCTTTTGACATTGAGGCTAACAATCTGAAGCTCTCCTTACCATGTGCACCACTCTCGGCAACGTCGATTCTGGTGACAACACCTTTTGCGTTTGGTAATTCTCCCAATGGGGTGAATGATCTGAGATTGTCCTCCAATTTCCAAACCTTGATTGATCCATTCCATGAACCGGAGAAGAAAATGTTTGTGTATGGCACGGCGTGGAGTGCTGTGATCCAGTATGGTTGGGCGTTTGGAACTTGCTGTGCCCTGAGGTCCGGGTCTTGTTCAGCGGATGCTTGTTCTGGTGAAACGGATGGTATGATTCCATGTGCGTAATGTTGGATGAAGAGGGCCTTCTTCTTCGCAAGGGACCATAAAGATATACTTCCATTATCTGACCCTGTGACGAAATAAGTATCATCAATCATGGAGACACAATCGGTACTTCCCTCACCGAAGAATTTAGTCTCTTCCTCTGGGGTATCCACATCCATCTCATCAGCATGTTTCTTCTTTTTCTTCTTCTCCAACTCACCACCTTTGAAAGTCAATCTTGTCTCATCGGCAATCTTCCAAAGCAATGCGGTACGGTCTCTAGCACCAACAGTAACACAACGTTCTTGACCCAATGCACTGATATCCACCACAACGTCCTGATGACCATAAAGCACCTCCAATTGGGCAAATTGATTTATACTATACGTTCTCACCTTCAAGTCCGCACAAGCAGCATATAACTGATCAGAACCCCGACGGAAAGTCATGCCCATGATTTGACCATTACGATCTCTCGTCTCCAAGACACGTTGACATGCCAAAGATTCCGTACTCCAGATGATCATTCTCTTATCTCTACCACCGGTGACGACGTATTTTCCATCAGGACTAGCAGCAACGGTTAAGATCTCATCAGAGTGGGCATTGTTGGATGGATCATTATCAATCTCGGTGAACCTCTTACCACCCTTGACGTGTTTCACCCTTATTGGTTTCTTTGTGAAATCTTTGATGTCCCATTTTATAAGCTCGGTGTCTTTGGAAACTGTGTATGCGTATGGGAATCGTACCGATACTCCTGTCAATGGTTTGGATCCAATACGGGAGATGGTTGGTTTCACATCGGAGAGCAGGAGATTATCAGCGACAAATCTGTAGACGTGACCTTTACTCTCAGCAACGTCCTCTTTCAAACGTTTGGAGATGATCTCATCATCCAAGTCTTGTGCGTCGAATTCGTAATCACCAACTTCTTGTTTCAAATTCTCCAAGTATTGTTTGGCCAAACGACGACGTTTATCAGCTGCACTCTCACCTTCGAATTCGGCTTCACTGTCCTCATCGTCATCGTCACTGCGCATTTTAGACTCGTCATGTGAGACATTTCCCTGCTCATCATCGGAATCACTTATTCCTGAGATCTCCTCGTCATTATCGTTATTGGTGTCATTATTACTCTTGTTGTTGTTGGAGCCCTTTGATGAGACTTTCGTTCTCTTGATGTTCTTCTGTGGGGCCGGTCTCTGTCTGTTGCCTGTATCTCTGTTTCTGCGCTTTCTGCTCGGGTCGGAGAGGAAAGGATCACCAGCCATGATGTGTAGATGCTATGTATGTGCACGGGGAGCTATATGGAGCGTAGAAACAGGTGATCTAGTTGTAAACAGCGATGTGCTTGATTTTCTTTATGTCCCTTCCCTGAAAAATTTATTTGGCGCTGAGCTGGTACGGCCACGCCAGTAGGTCACGTGAGGTATACCGATCTTGGGCAAAAGATTTCACTACTTTCATGGAGTATATTCAACTGTGCATTACTATCTATGCCTTGTAGTGCTCTCGTAGGATCTCCACTGCACGTGCCTCGTCACCAACCACCGAGTATATCCCCAGTACGGTAACAACCTCCTTGTAGTCCGTGGATTGAGGCCCGATCTGTTTCAGGTACTCATCCAGCACCGCTTTGAACTCATAGCGGAGTAAGTTGAGAGTATCCAGTTTTTGTGTGACGAATTGGTAATGTGGCAATGTTGTAACCAATTGATGTATCGTGAGGTATAACGATGTAAGTTGTTTCAAAAGCTCAATCCGTATACTGTCTTTATTCTCGTTCAATAACGTCTCAAACTTAGAGATCAAGTCATCGATCTGTAACATCTGTTGAGCATGTCTCTTCAACTGCTGTAGTTTCTGTATGTTTTCCAGAGATGCCTTCACATGTGCCTGTGACTCCTCGAGCCTGTCGGTCTCAGCGGTGAGCTTGTTTCTATACCTGGACACATCCACCCTCAATCTGTCCACAAGTCCTTCTCCACCTTCGAGCGACTTTCCCAAGTTGATGAAGTCAAAGTAGTCATTATTCACCAAGTCGAAAAGCTCTTGGTCCAGTTCTTTCAACAGCGTCTGCAGTTCCTTCTGTAGGTCCTCGAGAAGTGTGTAACGGTAGTGCTCGTGGAGGAAACTGTCCACGTTGAACACCACACTCTTAACGTTGATGATAGCGTCGTGGTCGACGTCAAGGCCCTCTTGAAAGGTGTGTCTGGTGATCCTGTGTGGATATGGGAACTCCTCCTCGTCGTAGTCACTCAATATGTCCGCCATGGCGTTGTCTGGTGCCTCTTCCACCCCCAGAGGCCCTCCCTCCAGCAAAGCCAAAGAGATAGGGTTCTGTCCCCACCAAAATCGCGTCGGTGCAAATGTTTTGGACTCACACCGACGCGTCTCAAGCATAGAGAAGAGAAAGAACTGCCACACAGCTCCAACAGCCACGAGAAAAATACCATGGTGCAGCCAGAAATCAAGAGCGTGTTTGCTACTGGAGGCTCGTCCAGAGTGGCCTTCACAAAGGCCGGTAAGGAGCTGGTAGTCGCTGGATCTTCGGGAGTGGTGAGAATTTACAAAACGGAGCATGATGATGTTGAGCCTGACACGCTAGAGATCCTTGACGATCTTTCTGATTTGACCGTGTCAGCGAAGGATAAATTTGCAATTGCCTCCACAATCGGGGACGTTGAATTGTACTCCATCTCTGAAAAGAAATCATTGGGAAAAGTCATCAGAAGTGGGTTGCCAATAAGAAGCATAGTCTTCATCCAATCGGACTCTAGACTTGTCGCTGGTGGTGATGAGGACGACATCCAGATTGCAGACCTAAACGACTCATCCAGCATTGTGAAAATCAAAGTCAACGACCAAGTGCATCAACTATCATACAACACCAAGAGAGACATTCTTTCCGTCTCATTAGCCAACGGTGAGATCCAATTCTATTCATTATCGTCAGAGGAACCAAAATTGATCAAGACAATCAAGAACCAAATCGGCTCATACATCTATCAAGATGATGACGACTCTATCGCAGACAACTTGGTCAATACAAAAGTCGCATGGCACCCACAGGGATCCCTCTTCGCCATCGCATCGGAGAACAAGGCAGTGAAGGTCTTTGACAGTGATCAGGATTATCAACAATCATTCACGTTCCCAAGTCTACACAAGAACGTTATTACCTCGCTGGAATGGTGTCCTAATGGTGAATACATCGCATCGACGGACATGTCCAACAAGTTGATTGTTTGGGATAAAGTCACGAGAGAACCAGTGGTTGATGAATATTTACCAAATCAAGTGCTGAATCTCTCATGGGCCAAATCATCCAGTGGACAGTATACATTGAGTGCTGGATCCATCGATGGTGAGATCTTTATGTTTAACGATATCGTCAAGGACAAGGAGACCAAGGTGGTTGAAGAGGACGATGCGTTGACCAGAGCATTGAACGAGAGTGACATCGCGAAGGAATCAGAGAATGAGGATGGCGAGGCCGATGATATTGATCTCGCCAGTGAAATATCCAACGACGGGAACGATAATGGTGAAGACCTTCGAGACTTTGTCGATGATGATGACGAAGCAGGTTTGTTCATCGATGCAGATGACAGTGGATACATTGTGCCAGCCAAGAGATCATCGGGCCATCACACAAGTGGTTCACGATCATCCAAGAGACCAAACTCCTCATCATCAAGACAATATTCCGAGTCTTCATTCTCATCAAGAACTTACAAGATCAAACCATACAGTCCCGGATGCACCCCATACATCGGTGATAGACGTTACCTAACGATCAATGGAGTCGGATACGTCTCAAGTGTGAAACAGGACACGCATTATTCCATCACCGTGTCATTCTTTGATAGTTCGTTGCATCGTGAATACCATTTCGATGATATACATGGGTATGACTTGGCCGCATTGACGAGTGAAGGATTGTTATTGGGATTCTCAGGCAGGGCCAAGGAGGATAGTCGAGTCTTCTACCGAACGCATGATAACAACTCTGACTCATGGGAGAAGACCATCCCAACGAAGAGTACTGAGATCATCTCATGCATCTCATTGAGTGATTCTATAGCGTTGGTATGTTCCTCCTCAGGATATCTAAGAACTTTTTCATTATTCGGAGTACCACAATCCATTCAAAAATCATCACCAATCGTGGCATCGGCTTCAAACACAAACTATATCTTCACAGTATCTTTGACGAACCAAAACGGATTGAACTATAACTTACAAGACCTCAATGGACAATATTTACAAAGAGATTTGGACCTACCGGTGGACCTACCAGGTGGAGACTTATTCAGAGGTGTCTTCTTCAGTTCATATGGTGACCCTGTCATCGTTGACAATGATGGTATTGTGTTGGTGTTGTCCAGATGGCGTAATCCATTGCAGGCTCGTTGGATCCCAATATTGGATTCAGATCTGAGAGTAAAGCAAAATGGTGGTAAGGGTGATTTACTCGTTTGGCCATTAGGTCTTCAGAACGATGTATTGAACAGTGTCATTATCAGAGGATCGATGTATCCTACTTATCCACTACCATTACCATCTGAATTAGACGTCAAGATCCCAATTTCCAAGGAAACAATCGAAGAAGTGGAGGATGCTGAGGAGGAGTTCGTCAGATCCAAGGTGCTCGGAGAGTTGTTAAGTGAAACATTGACCAACGATGGTGAAGTCTTTGAAGGTGATGAGGATAAACTAAAGGAATACGGCACACAACATGATAGGGCATTATTGAAAATGTTCAGTAAAGCATGCACGGATGATAAGATTGCCAAGGCTTGGAAGTTATCACAAGAGTTGAACCAGGATAAAGCATTGGATGCTGCCGCTAAAGTTGCTGAAAGAGTTGGATTGGGTGCGTTGGTCAATCGTATCAATAAGTTGAGAGAACAGAGAATGGAATTAGAAGACTAGAGCCTAATTGCTAATCATTAATAGATTAACCTGAATAGTTGTATTTTTTTTTGCAGTGTTCTTTACGTATAACCCGATGGGAAATCTGCGGGCAGTTACCATCAACCTATCAACACTAGCCCCACACAAATAACACAAACAACACACACTACACACATCGCCCAACGAGACCCAACCAATTACAATGTCAACGATCGGGAAGTCAATATCACTCTTCACCAGCATCCGATTCATCTTCCCACCACAATCCATCAAAGAAACGCGATGGATCAAAACTCAACTCTCCAATAGATTCGGCAAGATTCTCATGTGGAAAGATTTCCGCTCACGAACGAGTTATGAGCATAGATCCAACATATCCCACGTTGTGTTTGATATTCCCACCGATGGAGTGAGTCCATTGGACATTGATATGGACATAGAGAGTAAGAAGAGAGAATTGGAAAGCATAGTGGGTGTGTTGAGACAGAAGGAGTATGAATTGGCTGAGTCATCGAATATGGATCATTTGCAAACCGGTATCAAGGTTAAGAAATACGTAGATGTGCAGGATGGTGAAGAAGGTGTTGATGTTATAATTCCAAGTCATGATGATCCTTTCTTCAAAGTCAAAACGGTGGAGGAACGTTATAAAGTCCGCGTTGCCGAGCGGATTTCGATACCATTTACGATCAATGTTAAGGAAGTTTTCGGCAGAGAATGAAGCCATTACGATATTGTAATGATATGTCGGTACCATAATGGTGATATGATGATAAAGATCTATTCTATGAATTTCATATTATAATCGAGTGAAACTATTTACCAAATTTATCCAAAGTTTCATTATCCTCAACGATGATATCCGATAAATACTTCAATCCAATCTGTTGTTCCTTCAAGATCTTTGCAATGTGTAAGAATTGTGATTGCAACTGATCATCACCCTCCTCCGCTTCTTCGGTGGGGTTTTCATTCTTCAATCCGATAGAATTATCTAATTGATCATTGATGATCTTGGCCTTCTCTTTCAATATCGATAATCTTGCCCACAGTTCGTTCGTCTTACCCAACCCTGATGGATCTTGTGATTTATCCAATAACCCAGTCAATGTTTGAATGAGTTTTTCCTCGTTTGGTGACAATTGATACCCCTTGGATTTCAAAACTGCCAACGTTGAAACCAATTTGAGAATTCTCTTTGAGATTTTTTTATGACGAGTCTTGGCCTGAATGATTCGTGATGAGGTGTCCAATTCATGCTTATCGTTTAAAAGCTTATACTTCTCACTGATCTGCTGTAAGAGGACACGAGCCTGGGCAACGTGATTAATCTGTGTTTGTGATCTTTTCTGTAAATCTTCAAACCCAACTGCAGAGACTGGGATCAAGTCTTGATTCTTCTTCAATTCAAATGCCTTATCCCATTCCTCGTTTTCATTGATAGGTCTGGAGTAAAGTGAAACTTGATCTTTGGCGATCTTGTTATAGAAAAAAGTCTTCAACGTTGGGTTTTTGGAACTTGGATCCCATGAGTCTTTGATCTTGTTGAATTGTTCATTGATGGAGATGGCATATGAATTGTTTTGACTCGTCCCATTGTTGTTGGAGTTTAGTGAGTTGTTATTGTTGGTATTATTTGTTAATGATGATAATGGTAATTGTTGTCCAGTTGAAGATTGCTGTGGTTTTTGAGACCATGCGAATGCTGGTTGTGATGTAAATGAGTTCTGTTGTTGCTGTTGCTGTTGCTGTTGCGTTTGTTGTTGATTTTGTTGTTGATTTTGACCAAACAATCCACCAGTTTGTTGTTGTTGTTGTTGTTGTTGTTGCTGGTTCTGAGCACCAAATAACCCAGTGGATTGTTGTTGTTGTGGTTGAGCACCAAAGAGTCCAGTTGATTGTTGTTGTGGTTTGTTCTGTCCAAACAATCCACCTGTAGTAGATTGTTGTGTATTATTTGAACCAAAGAGACCCGTTGAAGTACCAGTACCAGTACCAGTTCCAGTGGTTGAAGACTGACCAAAGAGGCCACCAGAAGTAGTGTTTCCAGCAGTGTTATTATTATTACCACCAAATAATCCACCAGTAGCCGGCTGTTGAGTAGTGGATGCGTTCGATCCAAACAATCCACCACCAGTAGCTGGTTGTTGTGTTGTATTAGAAGCACCAAACAACCCAGTTGAAGGCTTAGCAGCACCAAACATACCGGTTGATTGAGTGGAGTTTGTGTTGTTATTAGCCGCACCACCAAAGATGCCACCAGATGGTTGTTGTTGTTGCTGCTGTTGAGCACCACCGAATAAACCTCCTGTGGAGCCAGTGGTTGTTGATCCAGCGTTACCAAAGAGTCCACCGGTGTTGGTGTTGTTGTTCGTTGAGCCAAAGCCAGACGTGGCGGCTGGTTTGCCAAACATGGATCCACCTGTTCCAGTGTTACCCGATCCAAACATTGTGCTTACAGATGGTAATGGGTGGCGGAGAGTAGCTGTGTGCAGAGCGTTGGATGAGTGGTTGGTGGTGATGAAGAGAATCTATTTGGTTCAGAAAAGTAAATAAAAGATCCTTCGGATTGTAGACTGCCTGATTGGGAAGTACCAGAATATAGTGCGATATATACAACACAACGCTCCAGTTGGCAAGTCTCAGAGGGGAACCCCACAAACACAACCTCCTTTCCCTCACCAACAAACACAACATACAGAAGAACACACCACAGCACCACCAATGGCAGCCAAGAGAGAACCGAGTCTGAATCACAAGTGGCTCATCGACCCAACACCACTCCCAGCCTCGATCCCACCAGTGGAGGAGATCGGAGCCACCTCGGCACCCCTGACCTCTGCCGCTTTCTTCATTGGGAGTCGTTGTCGTGACTTCAATGACGATTTCATGCTGTGCAAGGATCAATCTACCAATGGACTCACCGACTGTCTACAGGAAGGGCGGAAAGTTACACGCTGTGCCAGTAGTGTTTTGAAGGATTTGAATGCGCATTGTGCGGATTCTTTCAAATTACATTGGCAATGTTTGGAGAATAACAACCATGAGTTGTTCAGATGCAGAAAAGCCGAGTTGTTATTAAACGATTGTGTTTACACCAAACTATCATTGGAGAAGAAGATCCCAGGGGTGGAGGAACAGATCCATTTGAAGGAGAAACCAATGTATAAGCCAAATGTTGAGGATAGACCATCCATCAAAGCCTTTGCCAATAGAACTTGATTGGTAATGCGGGTCTCCATTTATTCCACTTATTTATTATTTATTTTATCCAACTTATTTATCTATTTATTACAATTTATTTCAATACATCATATTTATTACCTAAATACCAAACCCCATAATAACCGGATCTTCACATAAACCCATATATACATCACAATAACGACAAAAACAGCAAAGCACCAGCGTAATAAACAGTGTACCCTTTCATCTATATACACACCTCAACGAATATCTTTCTCAAGCCATCTATTTGAATTGCTTCTGGACGAAATGGAAGATGATTGGGGTGACCCAAAGGGCGGTAGCGATGGCGACAGAGGTCTTCAAGGTGTTGTTGGTGGCAGCTTGGTGCTCTTTCTTTTGCTCCTCAGACAATGGTTGGCCTCCTCCGAACATGTTTGGTATGGTTGTGTGTGAGTGTGAGTAAGTGAAAGGTTGTGCTTGATCCATGGAGAGAAAAATGAAGACATCGGCGACGAGGGCCGGAAGTGGAAATACACGTGCAGAGTGGCCGGAAATGGTTTGCGAGAATTTCGAAATATCACCAACTTCTAGGAGCTGCTACGCTGATCAACACACCTTTCCAGGGAGAACACAGTCCATAGCACCACCACACAATGAGCGACACAGAGCCAGTGCAGGAGCCAGTGGCAGAAGAGACCCATGTTCCAGAGGAGACAACCGCCGTGGATAACGATGTGGAGGACGCCACGGAGGCACCACAAGACAACAGTGACAACGACAACGATCCTGATGCCAACTTGTCGGACGTTGATGAGGACACACACTTGGATTATGACAATCTTGTAATGCTAAAGGCCAGTAAGCGTCGTAATGTCCAGGGTACAACCACATCGGGCTCATTGAGGGAACAACATAGTGGGAGACAGAGTTCACAAGATTTGGAAGAGAACGAATCCCAAGCCACACATCTCAACGAAACATTGGACGAATCCGCCAAGAGACGTCAAGAATTGGATGAGAAGTTCGAAAGAGCATTGAAGAGACCAACCATCAGACGCAGAAAGGACGAACATGACTTGACCAACGATGATGATGAAGTTGTTCAATTTCTCAAACAACAAATGGACACTGCTGCCAAGAAGGACTCCGATCTATTAGACTCCGAGAATGGTGGATACGCATTGAACAAAGTCCAACTCTTGCCAAAAGTTCGTTCCATTTTGAACAAGGCGAACTTGGCAGAGGTGATACTGGATAACAATTTATTAGCCGAGATCAGACAATGGCTTGAACCACTACCAAATGCCTCATTACCATCATATGAGATTCAAAAAACACTTTTCCAAGCATTACTCAAGTTACCAATCAATACAAACCATCTCAGAGAGTCCGGTATCGGAAAGATTCTCCTTTTCTATCAGAAGTCCAAACGTGTTGAACCAAAGATCAAGCGTGTTGCAGATAAACTGATTTCAGACTGGACGAGACCAATCATCGGAGCGAGTGACAACTACCGTGACAAACGTATCCATCACATTGAGTTTGATTCATTGAAGTTGAAACAGAAGCTCAACAAACCAAAGAGAAAACTCACAAGGGAGGAGAAGGAGAAACTTGAGTCGGAGAAATCCATATATGAACAACAAGCTGCACGCAGAAACAGAGCAGCTGCACCAGCACAGAACGTTAATGATTATAAATTCGCTCCAAAGTCAAAAGTCACCTCTTTACAACATTCCATTGTAAATGCCGGGGTTGGTTCTTCGTTGAATAGGGATGATCAGTTCAAAAGAATTAATCAGAGATTGAACTCGAGAAAGACTTCTTCAAAGAAAGGTGGCATCAGTATCGAGGGAAGAAATAACTGAGGTCTCAAGGATTGCCTGCATCGATGCATACTCTTCATTTCATTTCACATTTCGATTCATTTAAATGACTTCTAATAGTACTTTTATCATATTTTTTTAACTTGTTCTTGTAGAGATTTGATTAGCAACACTGGAATACACTCCTATATGATCATACCACAGTTTTTACAAATAACTCGTATTTTAATCACTTATATGGTTTGGGTTGCTATCATAGAGTTGCCTCCATATGTTCCTTGTGCTGAGTATCAACTAGTGAACAACATGTAACCAGCAACAGTGATACATGTCAATATCTTTTGGAAGAAGAACTACAATAATGATATACCTTAACAATTTATATGGTATACAAATATACAATCATTAATAGATTTGAAACTTGAAAAAGAGCAAACGAGATAACTTATGATCTTGGTTTCTCCTTCTTCTCCTTCCACAAAGCTAACAAGGAAACACCAGAGACTTTAACAACTTTGAATCTGACACCTGGAATATCACCCTTAGCCTTACCCTTTCTACCGAAACCGGCAAGCAAAACCTCGTCGTTCTCATCGACGAAGTTCAAACAACCATCGTTTGGAACGAAAGCAGTAACTCTCTTACCGTTCTTGATCAATTGGACTCTGACACACTTTCTGATAGCAGAGTTTGGTTGTTTGGACTCAATACCAATCTTTTCCAAGACAATTCCCTTGGCGTGGGAAGAACCACCGAATGGAGAAGACTTGAAAGCTGTTCCTAGCAATCTCTTCTTATAAGTTTGCTCGGCCCAACGGCTATAGAATAATTAGTTAGTATGTTGAACTTTTGGCATTTGTAGGGGGTTTTAGTGAGTGATAATATCACTGGATATGAGATGATGGAGCTCAAACGAATGCTCCTTAAAGTGTTTATAATTCGTTGACGGAATCTATCATGATGGTATTCTGTTTGTATCGTTGTCTGCTTTTGATGGATCTTGCACTTTAAAGTGAAAAGTTTTAAAACTTCAATGTGAAAAATAGTCCTTCGATGAGATGCCCTCTGCGTTTGAAAAAAGTTCTCTTAATGTTATAGTATGATGCCTCTGTGTATTCTCTTGATATATTGCCCTCTAGTTGTGTAAAATCCCTTCCATCATCATCACTCTGTTGATGCGCATTCCACATCAAATAAATCCCCACTGGGTGGTTAAGGTAAAGGTACTCACTTGTTTCTTCTGTGGACTCTCAACTTTCTGGCGGAGTTCAATCCTCTTGGCTTACCCTTACCCATATTGAATTAATGTCTTGATCTTCTCAAACAGTTCTGGAAGTTGTTGTTCAAGAGTGTTTGAAGAGTTGGAAAAAGTCTTTTGCACAGAGTGAGAGAGAGCGCACCAGCGCACACAGCGCTCGCCCGCCAAACCGGCGCTCCCAGCTGCGAAACAGGATTATGTCAGCCTCGGGTTTTCCGCTGCGTCGGTGAGGTGTGCGGGTGGCGTTGTCCTAAAATTCGCGAAAGAGAAGGAGCCGGGGTATTAGGGCTTATTCTTGATCAGAATATCACGTGAGGAAATTAGGGCTTCTTCTTCCGTGGGGATTGTGAGGACCTGCATAATCTCAGTTCAGATTAATGGCGAGCTTTCATCTAGCAAGGGATTGCTTAATCTTCTTATCTTCTGGGTATTCCCCAATGTGTATATAAGTCAGCATATGGCTGTTGCAGGATAGTATCCCTTCCATTGGACCCAGCCAATCCAATATCCACTTTCCAATATGATGCCAGAGCTTGATCTAGCAGTCGCAGACGACCTTTGTCGTAGAGGCCACCGCAAAGCTGTCAGTGCATTAGAATATAGTGAACATTTGAGTAAGAAAACCGGCAAAGCCATGTATTCATTGGAAGATACGATTATTGCTGGTTTGAGAAGTACTCGAAGAGACAGAATGACACATGGATCAGATACTGAGATCAACAACAGCTGATGAAACTGATCCCGGTGACTGTCGACAGAGAAGATGAAGAGAAGTGAGCTCCTTAGACTTCAAAGCAAAGACCATGGCTGTTGAGCTTGCTACTTTCAAGGACATCCTATACTACTGATGGCAAAAGTGAACACATCTGAGCTCTCATATGTGGGACTGGTACGTGATACTATTCACGAGCTAATGAGAGTGATGTTGAAAACTTCAGAGACTTCCCCATTGTTTACTGGAATGTCAATTTCATTGTCATCCTCAGAGTTGACAAACGATACTGAGATTGTAATCGGTACATCTGATGTTGGGAATTGGAAAATTATCATCACAAGATCAATATGTGAGGAGCTAGAAAATATCAGATCACACTGGCTGCTTCAGGGTTCAGGGAGTGCTCAAAAGGGTGCTGTTCTGAGAGTATTAAGTCCACCAATGTCACAAAGGGAGGGGAATTTCAACTCAATCAAATATAGTACTGTTGATAAGTCTTGTCTGTGGGTGCTCAAACGATACTCTACAAGCGTGACTGGGATTGACACTGCAACTGCTGATTGCGTCTACAGGCTAGAAGGAAGCTCAAGAGTTAGATTCATGGAAGTTTTGGAACGGGATGGTCAAGACTCAATTCTTGCTTGGAGTGAAGGAGGTAGTCCTGCTCTTCGCACATCGAGAAATCCGTTAATCACATTGGTTGATCTATTATCGAGAGACTTCTGCTTCCTAGTTTATCAGTTGTATTCGTTCTCAATTGTTATTTGTTTCAAAAGTAGTAATTGACCAGCTTCAACTTCTAAGGAGAAAACGATTTACTACCGGTGATATGATATCCCAATCAGGAACGCTCTAATATGAATATTCTCGTTCTGAATGTTCTCATTCATGTCCGTCCAACTGATAAGAAAACCTTCTCGGCCCGAGCTCCGAGCGATGAATCAAATTGTAAATACGTCTCACCTCCATATCACAAACAAACCCACACTTGTCAAACCCCACCAATCCACCGTACCAAATGACAATCTCAGACACTCTTATAGCAGACTATCTCCGCCGGAAGGGATATCTTGACACTTTGAAGTCGTTCGAGTCCCACATTGGTGTACAACCATCCATCAATTATGAACAGTTGGAATCCATCATTGATGATCGTATGCGATACATCGCACATTCCCAAATCATTGACACGAGTTCCAAAGCCAATGATCGGATTGAAAACTCTGAAATGTTTAAATCCTGGTCATCGTTAGAAGTGCCAGAGACACCCGATGTGATCTCCAGTGGACAATTGACCATCCATATCTCCAAGGGCAAACTCGCCATCGATGACCAGGGAAAGAATGATGTTTTGCTCGTTTCCAACTCTGATAAGTCGTTGAAATTGATCAATCTCAGAGATGGGCAAGTGGTCGGGACCTATATGGGGATCCACAATTCCGTGTTGAAATGCTGCTATCCCTCACCAATTGGTGATAATGCCGTTTTCACCTGTGGGATGGATGGGAAGGTTAAATATGTCCAACTATCCAAGGGGAATCAATGGAATCGAGTGAGCGAGGTTCAATTACACAATAGATTAGTTACGGATTTCAAGATATGGGTCGATAATGAAGGTGGAATTTTCATCTTTTCCATTGGTTGGGATTTATTTGTCAAGTGTCATAGATTTGACAATGAGACGCATGAATTTGAAGAATTATCATCGTTTAAACTGTTATCCAATGCCACTGCTATTGAATTGGCAACCTTCGATGGGAATAAGTATCCAATAGTGATGATCACAAGACTCGATTCTTCCCAGATTGCATATTTCACAATGATTCAAACCAAACTCTTCGAACTTGGTCGAGTATCACTTAACGATGCGGAATTTTCAACACATAGCTTCACAGGGATGGCACTCACATCATCATCATATGAGATTGACCAAGACACCAAGATTGCGGTGGGGACATCCCATGTGCCATTCTTACGGATCATCATCACAAAACCACCAAATTTGCAACAATTGATCCAAGATATCCTCACAACGGGGATACAGGGCCTATCCACTACCGATGCACAATCCTTCACAACCCCAACGATGCGGGATCATATCCTGTTGAACTTGACAACAACTTCGCCACAGGATAAGTATAGCCAGTGTCGGATTTTTTTCAAGTCGATCGATCAATCGGGGATTTGGATCTTGGGGGATGATGGTGTGATTCGTGGGTTGGATTTGAAAACAGGTGATATTGTTCATGAGTTGAAACATCATGATGGACGGATTAAGTTTGGTCTGTCTACACAGAGGGGCGGGTTTGAAAAATTGATCACTAGTGGTGTTGATAAAACGTTGGTTTTATGGGAGTGAATAGATTCAAATGAATTGATACAGGTATAACCTACTCAAACAGTACAGTAGTTAGCCATAAAAAGATGTGTGTGGATATAAATAAAAAGACATGCTAAACTCTCTAAACCTTTCTCAACCGTTGACGTTGTAATCTGATCAACAAAAACAACAATTGCATCCCTGAACTAATCTGTTCCTTAAACATGAAAATAAACCCCTGAACCAACACCCCTTTTGTCAACTGTGGCAAGATTCCCTTCCATAACCCTTTCACTCCTTCATTCTTCACCAAATAGCGCAATATACTCTGGAATGACTTCAAATCGGTATCGTCATTATCGTCATTCTTCTGCAGCATCGCCTTGGAGATGATGAGCGGTTGTGTGATGATGGTGGCTAGCATCTTTGACAGGACACCAAGGATGAAGTTCTCATGCGGGTTCAACAACTGACGGCCATGGAACAACACTTGTTTCAAGCGTTCAAAGGTGGCGTATGTGATGGATGGGTTCGTTGTCAGCACAAGACTCACTTTGAACCCCCTCCAGAGTCCCGTGATGCCGTCATCCGCAATGATGTTCTTTGTGGTCTGTAAGATGGTTGGATTCTTCACAGGGTTTGTCTGTTGTCTGGTGGAGATCACATTGATGGGGTTCGTCACCAATTGGCCCAACGCAGCGGCAATCATACCCAATACCAGTTCCTCCGGTGTGGAGTTGCCCTTCTGCTTCGACCGTGCGAGCTTGATACGGGCATAGAGTCTTCGAACGAAGGAATACCAGTAGAAATAGGTGAAGCTCTGCACCCCGGTGGACAACAAGGACGAGCTCAAGCCTTCATAGAGGCCCGAGAAGCCGCGTTGGGCATAGATCTTTTGCAAACAGTCGAGGGAGTTCTTGTAGTGGGTGTCACTATGCTCTTTACCATCCGCAAGGGCCTGCTTCTTTTGTGTCTGGATGACGGTCTTGATCAGGTCGAGCGGGTAAACGATGGTGTTTGCGATGATGGAGGCGGAGGCGCCATAGATGGCACTTTCCACGGGGGAGGGTGAGGGCATGGTGGTCTGGAGGAGCGGATGGTGGATGGTAGAGGTGTGAATGGGAATGGGAATGGGAGTGGGAATGGTGGGTTTATTTATATACAAAGTGGTGTGTGGGGTACTCAGAATTGGCCGAGTTTCAACCGAGGAAGAAGCGCTGAGCTTACTCTTTTACTCTTTTACTCTCCAGGCTATATGTATTTCACTAGCTAAAACCGCACGTCTTGTGGTAGGCAACGATGCTCACGGCCATTCTCCCTCACACATTCATTCTCAACGTCCCGTGTCAAGCTCTTTCTCATATCGAACGCATCGTTCTTGTCGTTGATTTTCTTCGTATCCCTTGGATATCCATCGCTTTCTCCCCCGTAGTAGCCCACCACTCTTCTAAAGATGGAATAGCCCAGCTTCTCATACATGTTGATCGCCAGGGAGTTTGTAACTTTCACAAACAGGTCGATGAAATACGTGTCGTGTGGTTTACAATCGGTGATGTATTCCAGATTGTTACACAGATACGACGCCAATCCGAGTCTTCTATACTGTGAGTTGACCGTCACGGCCGTGATGTGTGTATGCCATTCTTTGCCCTTACCCTCCGTCTTGCCCATCATGTAGCCCGAGTGGACGTTGTTGAACTCTGTGGACTTGAAGAAGAGTGAAGGCCAGGTGGTGAGGTATTCCAGGTAGAAGCCAATGTTGAAGTTTTCGGTGAGTGGATCCAAGTTGATGGAGCTTATCTCGAAGAGGTCTGTTGCCTGGAATGGTCTGAGCGAGGTCATTATGGGGAGTGTTATCTGTGTATCCTGTGTGTATCGCCTGTGTTTGTAGAGTTGTAAGAGTTGTTGATCCTTGAAAGGAAATCAAGTTGAGTCAAAAAAAAAACAAAACTCATCGCAACAACACACCACAACGACTCCTTACATATAACAACCAGACATCACAATGACCCGTTTCAGAGGCTGTATCGACATCCATTCCGGCCAAGTGAAACAGATCGTTGGCGGGACCCTCTCCCAGGACGACACCACCGCCCCACCAGACTCACTCTCGACAAACTTCATCTCCACATTGCCATCCTCGCACTACGCCCACCTCTACAAGACCAACAACGTCACGGGGACTCATGTCATCAAGCTGGGCTCGAACCCTGAGAACGACGCCACTGCGCTGGAGGCCCTGCATGCCTGGCCTGGTGGACTACAGATCGGTGGGGGCATCACTGACGCCAATGCAGGGTATTGGATCACGGAGGGTGCTTCACATGTGATCATCACGAGTTGGTTATTCCCCGGGAACGTGTTTGATTTATCCAGATTACAAACGTTGGTGCGGTTGATAGGGAAGGAGCACATTGTTATTGATCTGAGTTGTAGAAAGATACTCACCCAATCCGGTGCCAAATGGGTAGTGGCGACGAATAAATGGCAAACCATCACCGATTTCGAACTTACCGCTGAGAATTTCCAAAACCTGAGTGAATACTGTGATGAGTTCCTCGTGCATGCGGCCGATGTTGAAGGACTATGCCAGGGGATCGATGAGGAATTGGTGATCATGTTGGGGGAATGGGTTGATGGGTTGGATATCCCAATCACGTATGCCGGGGGTGCGAAGAGTGTGAAGGATTTGGATAAAGTGAAGGTGTTGAGTAAAGGGAGAGTTGATTTGACTTTTGGTTCTGCTTTGGATATCTTTGGTGGGGAATTGGTCAAGTTTGATGATTGTGTTGAATGGAATGGGAAGAAATAGATTATTGTGAAGATGGTTTTCATAAAATAGACGATTTAGAGTTATACATCATTCTTTCTAGCTTCTTTCAATATATAGTGACAATAAATACACTACAATAATCATTCACTATGATACAAATAATTTTTTTTAAATCTTGATTATCCAACACCAACTACCATTGCCCATATTGCTGCTGTTGTTGTTGATGTTGTTGTTGTTGTTGATGTTGTTGTTGACCTCCGTGTTGATAATCCGTCCCGGCATAACCCCAACCTGTTTGATCCCCACCTTGTTGACCATAACCCGTTTGATCACCATATGCGGTTGTTTGATAATTCGTATACCCACCGGCATTACCACCATCGTAAGCTGTTCTGGAACCATCATTGATCTTGTTCAGCTCTGAAACTAATGAGGCAATCTTCTTCTGTAACACGTCCATGCCTCTCAGGACAACGTCATTAGGGGCCAATGAACCAACGGTTTCAACGTCAATGTAAAATTTCGATGGTTTTAGCGAATAATCAAATGGTTCGTCCTTTTGTGGAGGTTCTTCAAATTCGGCATTCTTCGAAACGGGCCATTCATCCTCAACGGACTCCTCGTACCAATAATCGGTATGCTTCAACTTATTCCATGGGTCGTATTCAAACCCAACAGCGGCACAAGGGGACCATTTGGCATGTTCTTTACTGATACCTTTCTTTGCGATACAGCGCACTTTCAAGTGTTGATCCTGTCTGAGTTTGCAGATGAGCACACCGGCCTGTTTTGGGTCCACGATGATGGGTGCGCCAATGTTGAGCGACTTGTTCCAGCTCACGAGGGTGAGATCTTTGGAATACACGCCCGTGATGCGATCTTCATCACATCGAACGTCGAGGCTCAGTTCGACGGAACAACGGTCACAATAGTCGTCACAGACGCAGTCTCTGGAGTATTCCAGCTGGTCCACGTCGAGACTCTGGAGCGGGATCAGACCGAGTCTATGGGCGATGAACTCATCTGCGAGGACAGAGGTGTTGATCTCAATCTCAACGTTGTCGATGGCAAGGGTTGGGATCTCGGCAATCATGGTACGCCTGAGGGAGTTGGCGAGCGCCATGTCCACGTTGGAGAGGACAAAGTCGATCTGGTCATCGGCCACGTTGCGGATGTTGATGGCTGGTGCTTCACTCATGTGTGTGTGTGGTGTTGTGCTGTGCTGTGTGGTGTTGTGTTGTGTGTGTTGTTTGAGAGAAGTTGGTTTTGTTTTCGAGGCCGGCGATTCATCCACCACAACGACAACAACGACAACTCTACACACGACATGTCCCGCATCCCCATCCCAGACCTCCGTTTCGAATCATCCTTCCGTCGTTCCCTCCAGACCCAGGCAAACAACGCCCATAAAAAGACCCGCTCCACCACATCCACCACATCCACCACAGATGCACTCATAACACCCTGGATCATCATCCAGGTGATTCTCAAAGACATGATCATCATGCCCCTTGTGCAAGGGTCCATCTATTCGATGGTGTTGATCTTGGCTAAACCGTGGTTATTCGCTTTCTTCGCAAAAGGCAGACAATTCGGTGTAAGATTGGTTAAATCCCTCGGTGGTGGTGGTTATAGAAGGGGATATTTATGATATCAATATAATGACATTATGATTTATTTTTATCAATTATCAATGAAGCTATGAAAAATCAGCACCAAATTGATTCTTACCACCCCTTGCTCTTCCTCTTCCTCTTCCTCTACCCCTCCAATTTCCCCTATTGGCTCTATCACCATCATAACCACCATTGTTATAGCCCCTCTGTGGCTCATTCACACTATTACTGATGTTATCAAAAAATGATTTTTTCTTATCATAACTAACTTCAACTTCCCCTTCATATTTAGGTCTTTGTAAAACATCCTCCTCTTGGTCTGTCTCGGAGGTTTGATTGAATTGGAAATCAGAGGAAGGGATGGAGACGTTATGGAACGCGTCTTTTGATGGGCGTGGACGGCGTGGTGGGATTGGGATTTGTTCTTCGTCTGAGGAGGAGTCTGAAGACTCGGCCGGTTGTTGTTCGTCATCCTCCAACACTTTCAAGTCCTGGACCTCAGCACCTTTGAACACCACAACGGGGTAGACGTCGGCACTGGCGTCCACTTTGTGGCCAGTGTTGCGATCTTCACTGCCAAACATGGCGACGTCCTTGAGGGTGACGGTGGAGTCGTCGCCGTTGACGTCGGCCAGGGTGCCGATGTAGCGGATGTTGCGGGAGGTGATGAGCTGGATGCGCTTGCCGAAGTACTGAGACATTGTGGAGTGTGTGTGGAGTGTGGTTGTTGTGGAGTGTCTTGTTCTTGTCGTGTTCGCTGTGCTCGCTGTGCGGGTTTTGAGCGGCAAAAAGTTGAGCGATGAGCTTTCTTTCACTCTTTCTCTACGCCTCTGTGAACCACACTCGCAGGACCATGGAGGCACAGCGCAGGGCCTTCGAGGCACAGTTCGGAACGCTGGAGGAGATGGGGTATGACGACAAGACCAAGACCAAGACCAAGACCGTCCACCAGAGTGCACAAGAGACTGACAGTGGTGGTGATGGTGATGAATTTGTCGGGTTTGACGAGAAGGAGGATATCCTCTCATATGTCCCACAGCCAAAAGTTATCAAGTTTAAAGATACAACAAGGCAGTACCAAGGGATAAGTAAACAAGATTCCAAACTGTTAAAATCTGGCCGTGCAAAACTTCAACCCAAGGTGGATTCACAGAAGAAGAAGCAACCAACCACGAGTGAAGACCAAGAGGAACTGGCCAAAGATTTGGAATTGCAACGGTTTCTCACAGAATCAAACATTCTACAACAACAGCAGAAATACTCCGGTGCCGACCTGATCGACTCCACGCTGAATGACGAAGTCATTGGCCAGGCACGTAAACACACGCTCCGGTCACGTATGGATGAATTGAGCTCTGTGAATGGTGGGAAAGCCCATAAATTGGAGAAAATGTCCCTTGCGATGCGTAAGGGGATGATCCGGTCACATAAGGAAAAGATCCGAAAATACGAAGCGGAAGCCAAGGAGAATGGAATCATCCTCTCGAGTTTGAAAAAGGGCCAATATCGTCAAATCAACGGTGCGAACCATTCCATCAACGACCGGATTGGCAAAACGTTCAAGACAAAGTCGACCTATAGAGAGAAGGGACTCAAGATTAACAGTGTGGGGAGAAGTACACGGAATGGGCTAGTTATTAGTAAGAGGGAGATTGAGCGGGTCAATGGGGATGGGAAGAAGAGAAGGGGAAAGCGTTAATTCAGGATATATTTGTTAGAGAGCAGTTGTAGTGAGCCCCACGTGGGCGGGCCTCGGACAGCGCGCTCGGTGAAGAAAGAGAAGGGAAGGGAAGCGAAGAGAAGGGAAGCCATTGTTGCAACCGTCACAAGAGTGGGTCAGACTCACCAAGACTGCTGCTACTGCTGCCACTGCTGCCACACACACCATGGAAAACTGGATCTTTGACCACACAGAGTCCCCAAACAGGTCGCCTCACAACCTCTCCTGGACTCATGCCCCTTCGCCAACCACCGCTCTGTCACCCCTTAACACCCATACTCCCAACCACGATGTCGATGTCCACCACTCGCAGCCCCAGACGGACGAGTTCCATTCCACGGCCATCATGGGTCATGAGCTCTATATGAACACTGACCCTCAGCAGGGACATGGCAATTTGATACTGAATGATATGGATCAATTCCAAGACATTGACATGAATTTCTTACAGGATCAACAACTATTAGGAGGGTTGGATCACACCTTACAATCCCAAGCACATTCCAATGCACAATCGCCAAATGATGATCATCACAACTCTACAAGTCATAACCATAATTACAACACCCCATCCACAAACTTCATCAATAATAACAAAACATCCGGTAATAACTTCAACAGTCCAATGATCAATGATCAATCCATCCGTCCAGATGTCGTTTTCACACCATTGGTTTCCCCAGCGGTGACGCCATTAGACCACGCGATCAATCCACATACTGGTTCAAAGAATGGATTTTTCTCTCCATTGACCTCTCCGGCATTGGAGGCGAAATCACCCCTCAAGTTTAAAAAAGAGAATGATTTAGATTCAAGGAAGAAGAAACGGAAAACTCCAGGTTCAACCCCAATAGTGGGGCCTTCGATCCCTGGAAGAATTTCGAAACAATCACCAATCATCAAACCAAGGAGAAGTTCATATGCTATGAACAACAAACCTAACAACAACAACTCAACCCCAAACACAAATGAAGACACTTCCATGCCCCCACCCAAGCAAACGCAACCCCCAACGCGCACAAAGTCCACCAGGAAGGAACCACCAGCAACACCTGCCACTCTGATGAACTTCACCACCCCCACGCCCACCCCGGACATCTTCACCGATCTCGAGGACACCAAAGTGAAGAAAACAACGCACAAACTGGCCGAACAAGGCCGCCGGAATCGTATGAATCACGCCATCATCGAGCTCGCCAACCAGATCCCAGATGAATTACACGCAACGGTGAGCGTCCCGAGTAAAGCTACCACGGTCGAGTTGGCAACAGGGTATATAAGGAGTTTGGTGCGGGAGTTGGAAACGTTGAGAAAGAGGGTGCGTGACGATGGTGAGAGTTTTGATAGTATTAGTCCTTTGGAAAGTTTACCGAGGTCTGCGGATGACCATTGAGATGATGTTTTAGGTGGTTGGTTATATTGCATATGATTTAGCTGAGTGAATAATGTTTTTTTTTTTTATTTATTTTTTTTGGAGAGATGTGATGTTTGTTAATTGTAGTGAAAGTTTTTGTATTCATGTCTTTGTGGTGTATTATTTTCAAAGTTGAAGTTTATGGATATCTTGGAGAACACTTTGATATTGATTAATCCATTTCATCTGTCATTCATTTAAATAATTTTCCCTGAATATTCATGGATTTCAAAACTATCGATATTACATCTTCATCTGTTGAAAAAAAAAAAAAAAAAAAAAAAAAAAAATAAAAAAAATACAAATATTTACTAAATATCAATATCTCACCTCCATAAACCATGACAACTAAAAAACAACAAAAAAAAACAAATAAATTTCAATAAACATATCAACATTTTCCACACCCACATTGATAACCATGATAGAGACTAAGGTGTCACACAAGACGTACCTTTAACGCATGCCAAGTAATTTTCAGTATAGTTGTTGCTATGACAACGGATAAGATACGTTTACAAGGTGAGATGAATTTTATTATATTAACGACACAATTGAATTGATTTTAAATCTTTTTTTTTTTTTAACTGGAGTTGTTCTGTTGGTATGTTTAAATATGTGGTTTTTGTTGATGTTGGAGTATGAATTTGGGGGTATTGTGTTAAGGGTTGATAATTCCGGTGAGATTCCCACGATATCTTTTGGGATATGAGTTATTAACTAATAGTAGGTCACTACAATATTGTAAGCTTTAAGAACTGTCTATTCACACTTTATGACTAAACATTGGATTATGAATAATTCCACAAGTCCCAACAAAAAAAAATACATTCTTCACAGTCTCCTTCCTCTAATTTCGAGATTGGAATCATCACAAGGACATTTGAAATCCCAAAGGGTAAATCTTCTTGGGTTCTAACAATGTTAGAACGTGTGGTGGATTTTATTTTGATAGCTTCCCTATTCAACCACTTTTTAAAGTCAAAATTTTCGAATCCATTGTTGTCGTTGAAAAGGAGTAGCTCTAATTTCAGATAATCTAGTGAGATACTTGATCTCGAATTTTGATTTAAAGGTTAAACATTCCAAAATTAAGGGACTCCAACTTTGGCAAACATCGGATCATTCAAGAATAACTCTCGACGATTGGTGAGCTTTAAATATCTGAGGTTTGGAAAAACGATTCTTTCGAAAGAGGGCGGGTCGTCTCGAAGAAAAACGGTCCCTCCTGGACGTATTGAGCCGTTGGTTGTAATCTTCAACAAGGTAGATGGTTAATCTTTCCAATGCACTAAACTTTTCAATGAATTTCAAATTTCTCAATGGTGTTACAAGAATCTTTAAAAATACCTTCTTGAAGTTTTGATAGATCCAATTGAGGCTTATCAACTAGAAAATAACATTCAACCTTCAAAACGGAAAAAAAAATTGCTTCGATAACATTCAGCTCAGTCACTTGTGTGATTTTCCAATTCTCCATGATGGGAGGTCCACCAAGGAAATTATGTGCGAGCGTATCACTAACTTTTGTTTGGAGATTAGTGATCGTTGGCTTGAATTCACTATGCATACAATCTCTAAAGTTAACTCCAGCATCGTCGTTAGCGATGATTCGAGGGCCGGATCAATATTTTCCAAGAGAAAATCATGAGGAGTTGGGTTTCTTCGCAACAAAACCCAAGGTGAGCTTCACTCCTCAATATTGCGCAGCATAGAGAGTGTCTGCATGTATCGAGGAGTATTGACCCAAATTGACCACTAATGGAACCCGTCGATGGTAATTTCTGACCGCGAGTACCGTTGAAGATACATGGTGTACCCATGAAGTGCGCAAACAATTCCTCTGGAGCTTTTAGAAGTGTTTTCAGTATCTGAACAACTGATGAGTCGTAGCGGTGGAGAGTATCAATGCTGCTATCGATTTTGAAATTTGAATTTTTCAAACGAAATCTCAGCACTATACATTACCATCAACTTTTCAGTACATTCTACAGCACCGTAAATGAATCGATTGACAAAAGTTGAAAACCACAGGCCCAGAGCCTTCCATTGTAACATAGTTGAAACCCCTAGGCACAATAGCTCACTGATAGTGGCAGATTTACACCGGTGTGTAGCCTCAGTTGAAGGTTTGAGCTCAAAGGCACTAAACCTTCAAACATGGGCTCCACCACTGACTTCATCTAGGAATTTGGATTATCAGCGTTATGAAAGGCACCATGATAGAGTTGTGAAGCTGATCAATTATCAAATATATCGAAATGAAGGAATGCCCCCGGTCCAGCCCTGGCGTCAGACAAACCCAGACACCCTTCCAAAGCCCAGGTCTCGCAACGAACTGCGCAGTGAAATACTCGGGAAAAATTTTCAAGCTTTCCACCAACACACTTCTGAAGTCCATTCATCAACAACAGTTAAACACACCATGGCCGTACGTTACACAAACTGAGACCCCACACCAGCATGCCATAACCATATGGATGCTGTACATTGGTTCTCTGTTTCCTTTTCTTTGAGACATTATGGAGCTCTCTGGAAGTTGAGGTTGTCTCCTTGCCCACTCGTGGCTTGGTTTTGCAACCGAAGTTTTCAGGAGTGTTGACGATGTCATATTGAACTATACTAGAGATATCTTTTTCTCATCTTTCTCGGTTCAAAATGTCTAGTAATGACCATGAGGGTGTCCTTTGCAAAAAGGATGTCTTTTGACGGTCAGAACGATGTTTTTCCCTTTTTGCCTCTTTGCAACTATGGGGCCGTGATTGATGGAGAGTATCTCAACGGTGGCAATTTTATGTTACTTGTCTGGTACTCCTCACTTTGTTCACAACTTCATCTTCCAACTCCATATGACTTTATCAGAATTGAAAACAAAAAACATTTCCAAGAAAGACATAACTAACAATATCGTTGTTTCAGGTCACTAAGAAAGTTGCTCCAGCTCCACTCGCTCAAAAGTCCAAGAAGGCTTCTGGTTCCAAGAACCCATTGGCTGAGTCCAAGCCATTGAAGTTCGGAATCGGACAAGCTGTTC
>JAJMBA010000090.1:0-27755 GCA_030565205.1 Williopsis galapagoensis
AGTAATACTCGCCAAATCAACGCTACACGGCTTACGCCGGTACAAGTGTTAAACATCAATTCAACTTTTCACTTTAGAGAACTTGTGATTTTACGGCTTCGTATAAACTCTTCCAGTTTCCACTTCCCAGGTACACATTAAAGATATTCTTTCCTCCCTTCTGATATAGTTCGGCTTGTTTCAAGTTGATCGATGTTGTTAAATGCCGTAATCCATTGCCATGGGCCTTTGATAGCACGGTCAGTGTATTGATTCAAAGCATCCACAGTGCTTCAGTTCGTTTAATCTTTAATTCACTATTTCAATCTAGTAGTTCTATAATTCTAACACTCTGTGTGTAGGAACGCAGCTTAAATGCAGATTGCAGCAGACTACTATCGAGTTTGAAAGGAATAGTCTTAAAAATTATATAGTAGCACAAGGAAGGAAGAAAAAAAAAGAGGGTCCATCAGAATGAGCAATCAATAAACAATCCATTTCTCCTCAAAAGTCTGATTGAAGTTGAAAATAACGTTGGTATACTCAGATGCACGATCGTCCACACACATATCACCACCGCTTGGACCGATATGTGAACAATGAACTGAAGGACGATAAGGAACCATATTTTGATGAAGTGATCTGCAAAACAATGTGTTTCTTCCACCTTCCTGAGATGTACCGAATTTAATTGAAGTCAAGTAATCAACACAGTCGTCAAAACTGTCGTATTGTTGGTTGGAACCGGTACAGTAATCGTCATGGACACGACACACTGATTCGGCAATTCCATGGGACACAACAGCGAGTTGAGTTGAGTTCAATGGTCCATTTGATGTTTGGTTGGTGAATGCGAGATACCCACTCTCCAAAACAATATCGTAGAATGTCTCCCATCTCTTGAATTGTAGGTCATATTGCTTGACTCTGTTATCATCATCTAACTTAACCCAAAGATTAGCCTCAAATGGGAGGGTATGGTCACCAAACAATGGGAAAGTTGCAGTGAAGATGACAGACAGTGAGTATTGGTTACAATAGCCGGAGAACTCATAAAGATCATATGCCGTAGCGTAACCGAAAAGATTTGAAGCAGAACTACCGGCAATCTCAGCAAACAGACCGAAGATGTACTCTGTGTTCAACTCACGACCTTCATAGTTTCTGGTGATGTCAATTCTTCCAACAACGTCTTTTGAAAAGATTGTGGAATTGATAGATTCAGCCTGTGGTAAGTTGTTTGGATAAGTGAAAGTCTCAACAAAGAACAACGCGTGTTCATATAGTTCCTTTGTGGTAAATGGGCAGGATTTTGGGGAATAAACATCAGAATTCTCCTTGGCCATATCCTTGATATGATGAGGGATAGTGATTGGGTCTTCAGCAGCAACAAGATTGGAAAGGAGTGCAGCTCCAAGAGTCAAAATGGGTTTGGAAAACTTCATCTTATTGGTTCTTGATCATATCAAACCATCACAACAGCATCCAATGTAAACAACAGAAACGCCTCATTATTTATACTTATCAAGATTCAAGGGTTAAGACTGAAGGCGTAACCCGTATTGGGCCCCAGCAGTTGGGATCAAGATCGGCGACTCCGTTGGATCTTAGATCTGATCTGTGTCCTGTGCCTGGGCGATCCTGAATGATCCGCGTTGAATCGAAAAAACAAACGGATGTTTTGAGGGGGTGTAGGTCACCTCCTGCAACCCTTGTCTATGAGGTTACAGCCGCTAACATGGGCCAGGAAGGGATGTGGTGACTCAGCCACACATAATAGTCATAGTAGTAGCGCTTTAAACCCATGTATTCGAACACTGACGATATGTTAGCGTGATGTTTTCGAATTGTTCGTGTCAAACATCTCGGCTAACTGGCGCAGGGGTAAAACAAGACCCAATTTCACTCTTCAGGAGTCAATCTTTGGATTTCGCTGGTTGGTTACGCTGTTGAAAGTCACAATGGGCACACTGCAGCAGTGTTTTTATCCCTACATGTATAACACTGGGACCGAGCGTCAGCCTAAGTTTACGCTACTATTCCTCAAAAGAGCCCCAATACCTCTTTTAAAAGACTCAATCCGTCCAGCATAAAATCGCAGATATATATTACGCTTCGCAAACTTTCAATCATGTAGCTGCATACGCTAAAAGATAGTACAGGTACAAGTTTGCGTATCCGCATCCAGATTCCAGATTCCGCGATGTCTTGTCAGGTCAAGAGAACTAACATAGATATGTTTAGCACTGGTTCCATATTAATGTACCATTAATGTCGCCAATAGACAATAACAAAGAGGCTGTCTCAAATATTAAATGCTAAGAGTTTATTCAAAGGTGATAAAAATGTATATATGACTAAACTCCTTCACTAGCAGCAATAGCAGCACAGTTAGCAACCATATTCAAATATTCTTTCAATCTATCACATTCTTGGAACAGAAGATAAAATTTTGTGCTTTCACTCGCCACAACATTGGTCAATTCCAAAGCGTCCCTAACGAATTGTGAATTGTATTTCTGTCCATCCAAATAGAGATTATGTAGTTGAATGATCAGGTATGGGATGTAGAGACAACGTAGATCATGGATCAATTCAGATTGATAGTTTGACGATTGTGATAAAGTGAGGAATAATGAGCTGATTGTTTCCTTTAGAAGAGTTGATGTCTTGTTGATTCTCTCCACAATTCCGAAGGATGATAATGGTCTCTTACCAACTTGCCATTCATCAATGGCGTTCAATGCCTTTGTTAATGAATCATATTGGATCAATTCCTCCTTCTCGAGGTCCGACACTTCCGAATCAACCAATTCTCCCATTTTTTCAACGTCATAAAGTTTCAAAATCTGTTGGATCGAGTTTCTCATTGCAAACTCCTGTGCAGCTTTTGTCTTACCGTTCAAAAGAAATCTTCTAAAGAGAGATATCGAGGCATGGATAGCATCAGAATACATCCGACTCTCAATGAACCATTCAACACCTCTGATCAACTTCAAATCAGAATCATTCATCCCTTGTAATGAGACATTTCTCTTGTTCAAGTTATACTCCTCCTCAGTGACTATGAATGCCCTCTCCACGGTTCTCTTGATGATGTTCTCCAATGGCAGACCATATAATCTGCTGAGTTCCAATTGTTTGGTACGTTCTTGTGCGTCAAAGAGATCAATGAGGAATAGGGAATGAGCATCTCTGGCCTCGACTTCTGGTAGGAATGATGCGTATAATGGGATCAATTCGTATTGTTCATAGAGTCTCAGGACAAGGATGTATGTAGTGATCAATTTCGAGCGTTGTTCAACGTCAATTGCCTCCGGCTCCAAGATGGAAATGAAGATTGCCAAGTGTGTGACGACCCTCAATGCGTAGGATTCATTCATGATCTCGTTGGAGTCTTCGTTACCCATCATTATACTTCCCACGAAACTTAGTGATGATTCGATTATGGCTGGTATGTTCTTGGAGATGATTGATGCGATCAAGATTCTCAATGGATGTTCACTCTCTTGTTTTCTTCTATGTGCGACGGAGTTCAAAACATCCTGGACACTTAGTTCTGTTCTTGGGAATTTAATAATCAAATCATCATCATCGATCTTCCCTTCATCTATCAATCCATGTTCGACTGCATTGATCAAGATATGGTTGAAATATATCAAAAGATCCGAATCCCAATCCTCGGATTTTTGTAATGGTGATAAATCTCCAGAGAGGAATCCATAGATTGCTCTTTCACTCTCACCAATATCCTTATTCTGTGAAAGCATGTACACCGTACGTCTCCAAAGTGATCTCTTCTTGATACCTCTTGTGGTTTCATCCATATCCGTTGCGAGTTCCTTATCAATAACAGGATCTAAATAACTGTTGATACCAGCCAAGATCATCTTCAAAGTCCAATTATTCGTTGCTTCAGCCTCAGCTGATGCTTCTTTGTACTCACCAGCAACTAACAGCTTGAAAATGTAGTTGAAAACGATGTTGTCTTGTTCGATGTCCTTTGGATCTAATTCTCCATGTGTACGTATTGGTGAATCACTGTCAAAGTTATCCATTGAGTTGTTCAGTTGTGTATGGAACCATTTGGAGTTTGGCAAGTTTGGTCTTGGAACGTCAACGGAGTTATTCTGTATCCACTGGATCACAAGCCAGAGCTCATAGAGTTGAGAATCCTGTCTGAAGAAGTTTTCTTGGAAAACAATATCTGAATTGAACTTGTGTGTGTCGATCTTTGAAGGTTTATCAGCGTATCTGAACTTCAATAGGTTCTCGACGAGATCCCATAGCTTGACCTCTAGATCCCAGTCTTCGAACTCGTTCTGTATGGTGACTCCACTCTCGAGAACAGAGCGGGCCTTGTTAGCCGCCGCGTATCTGAACTCCCTCACTATATCGAACTCATCGTAGGAATCCTTGTCGATGGAGAGCTTGTACACCTTGAGGATGTCTGCGAACTGCCTCAGCACCTGCGGGTCAATCGGTGTGCTGCTTTCCATGTCTCTCATGTAGCACAGTGAATGGAAACGGGCTGTGTGTGTGGTGCTGTGTGCTGTGTGGTGGCTTTGGTGGATCGTTGATGGAGATTCTGCTTTGTTTTGTTTTCGGAATTTCTTTCGCTGACGTCAGCGAGGACAGGCGGAGGTCCTCAGCTAGTAGTAGTTCTTTGTTAGTTCCAAAAGACAAGACTGATTTTCAAATAATATATGAATCACTAACAGTTGAAGTGTCTGGAAATTAACTGTTTATTTCCCTTTGCAGTCTCGAAGAAGCTTGCAAATTTTGGGGGTCTAGGCACTTTATTTCGGCACTCCAAGACCTCATTGATACAGCTCAATGACACTGAGGAATTACTACACTATTTGGCTACGATGTTCCTTAATAAGTTGAAAATGAATATTTCATGCGAAGAAAGTTGCGCGATGCTCTTGTCTCTTGGCCACTCTATTGTTGTACCAGATTGTGAATACCGTGAAGAGAGCAACACCAATACATATATAATTGGTTGCCACAAACGTTTCACTGTAACAAGCAGCACCCAATGTACAAGTGTCACCTTCGTTGTTATTCTTCTTCATAGTAGCAGCCAACGATCTTGAGAATTGGGTCAACACCAAAAGACCACTTGTTGCCATAAGTCCCCAGATCGTGGTGAAGCCTTCTGTGCCGAATGTATCGGCGATAATGGCTGGGAATGTACCGAAGACGAAACCGAAAGCAAACCCAGTGACCATGGATGGATAAATAAGCTTGTTAATGTCGTTGACGTTTGCTAATAAATATTGACCGAGTGCCATCAATGTGGCAGCAAAGACGACACACCAAATACGTTGGGCTTTGAATTTTCTTCTCACGATGTCAGAGATCGGACCAGATGTTAATCTTCCTAAGAAACTTGCCAATGCAATGGTGGACACTTGTAAAGCTTGAGCATCACCAAGAGAGATCTTGGACTCGGGTTGTGTTTGTTTCAGGATGACAACTAAATATCCAACACTGTATATATACCCTTGCCCGATACCCATCAAGCATGCGAGGATGAGATAGAACTTTACAAAGACTCTAGTGCAGATTGCCTTGAAGACATGATTGTTCCACATTGGTGATCCACTTCTAACAAAGATTGGAGTATCTTCAACAGCGGCATAGATAGCATCACTATCGGATCTTTGTAATTGTGAAACTGATAGGACAGGTCTGGTTTGATCCAAAGATAAGGTACTCGAAGTTCTTGGAGTACCCCAGAAACTGAAGATCTGGGTGACACTTTTTCTTCTCTCGTTCAAAGAACTTAAAAGTGAAGTCGCACTTTGAGTTTGTGGTTGTGAAAGTGAATATTGCAACAAAGCTTGACGTTCCTCAGAAGTGGATGGTCTATTGTGTCTCTTGGTCTTGTTCTTCCTTTCGACGATCTTCAAAAAGTATGCACTTCCAATACACACGGTCGGAGCAAACAAGTAGAAAAACTTCAATAAATCAGCAGGATTGTCCTCAAAGTATTCCACGGCAATATACGAATACATTAATGAGGCCATCGCGTAAGCTGACACGGGTAAAGCGCCGGCGCTTCCCCTGTGCTTTGGCCAGTTGGCAGTGGTGCACTTGATTGTTGAATAGAAGCTCAAGACTGAACTGAAACCAGCAAAAATCAAAGCCACCATCAGTAATGGGATACTGGAGATCTTCTCAACATACGCCTTGTGTAGCGTGTAATAACCAATTGCACAGCAAATACCACCAATGGCATCGGCTTTTTGTGGACCTAGCCAGTCAATAACAATACCAGCAGGAAGTCCACCCAGTGAACCACCCAAGCTGAGTGCCATTGAGAGCTTTGCAGCTTGTGGAGCAGTGAGGTTCAGCTCTTTCACCAGCTGTGGAGCGTAGACAGAGAAGACATATGGCAACCCTGATGCCAGAGCAACGAAGACTGACGCAATCAATGCCCTCACACGAGGTGCAACTGGTAGATCTTCTTTGGTGCTGGCCATCTATATGATCTGTGAGCTCTCGGCCTGTCTCCGTGACTCCTGCCTTCTAATACCAAGCTAGCGAAGCAGAGAAGTGGATCGTGTGCCAGGCCTGTTTGTTTTGATATAAATTCCAGACCGGCCAAAGCCGGTGCCGGCGGCGATAACGCTCGATCCGGCCGAGATCCGTGAGGGGCCGCTGTGATGGCTGCTCTTCTCCCTTTATCTTTTACCTCCTTCAACACTACTAAATATCTCTCGATTAGTTTTATTTGTTAACATTCATGGTCTGGATATTCAGTTGTGTGCATATCTATAATTTTCTCGACGAAGAGTAAGCGTGGACGAGCACAGCGGTGGCGGTTTGGATATTCATGGATCTGATAACACCAACTTGTCTGATCTCCACACAATAATCCAACTCAGCCAAAAGCTCACCAGGAATACCTTCAGCTTCTTTACCCAACAAAAACAATGACTTAGCAGGGAACTGCGTCTCTTGTCCCAATACTAGGGACTTATCGGTCTGTTCAAGACCAATCAAGGTGTATCCCTCTTTCTTCTTCTGTCTCATATAATTCGTGATCTGGTCAATCTTGACCTCCTCCATTGGCATCCAATAATCGGCAGTCACGGCAACACTCTTGAACTGTGAGTTATTCTTCACTCTCATGTCATCGACTGTCATCATACCGGCTCCCAAAACATCACATAAACGACAAATACCACCCAAGTTTGGTGCCTTATCAACGAGCGAACTCACAACAATCAGATCACTTCTCTTAACGTTTTTAACGTTTTGATCAATGTCCAGCACTGACTCCCATGCCCCACTCTTGGTTTGCAATGGAGAAGTCTCACCTGCTGATGATGGCCTGGATTGGTCATTGTCAATTTGAGTTGACCATCTAGCCTTCTTAGTTTCACCAACTGGAATGCTCAAATCTGTAGTGATATGGTCTTCAAAGTCCTTCTGTGTGATCACTTCAACTTCACGAGGCGAGATTCTAGATAAAACACCACCGAATATTGACACTAGGTTCAAATCCTTTTCAGAATCCCAAAGTAAAGCATCACCAGTTCTATATTTCCCTTTCACTTCAGACTTTCTTGCCTCATCATAGAGACACTTCAAGATCCCTTCAACAGGTAACATTAACCCCTTTGACTGAACTTCTGGGTATAATGACAAGATCAACGAATTAGAAAAATGTCTCACCAATGGCTTGTTCGACGCACAGTTGGAAATCAAGTGTTTGGTGAAAGTGTCAAAGTACTCAACAGCTTCATCTTCTGAGACCTTTTGGCAAACAAGAAATGCAATTCTTTCCACTGAAGTTATAAGGATAGGTCTTCCTTGGTCTTGGAATGAAGAAAACAGAGCGTTTCTATTCTCCTTATGTTTCGTGAGATCAATGGCAATCATCCATTCGAGATAACATCTAACCAATGGACTTGGTTCAGACTCCAACCTTTTGAGGAAGTTGACCGCGGTTCTGGACAAGAGGTCTATCGAGATCTTCTTGGATATCAACAACAGAGATGCGAAGGCAAATACTCTTCCCAATTCTTCTGCACCATCAACCCTTTTCTTTGGTGTCAAGAAACTGTTCTTCTCCTCATCCAGTATGTATTCGAGGTATTGATCTGCAAACCCTTGTGAAACTGATGCCAGGATCGTGATGATATTGATCTTGGATGAAACTTCTTGATCTCCATAAACTGTCTTGTACAAGTCTCCCTCAAATGAGAGTTCCTTATTGAACTTTGATGATATCACATGCTTCACTTGGAATGTATTACTATCATCTTGAATCAACGTGATGATCTCAGCCATAATCTCAATGACCCAAACCGTCTGCTCAAATTCATCCTTATACCCAGTCTCATACTGTACCAATTTCTTCGAAAGAGCTGGAAGCAAACATCTTCTCATCTGTGACAGCTTGATAATCTCTTTACCAATTTTGATCAATAACTTCGCATTGTATTCATTATTGATGGAATCTCTCAAGAGTTTTTCATCAAACAAGGTCTCAATGAAGGCAATGTGCATATCCCTCTGTGATAGGATCAGTCTCTCGGCAGAAATGTGTTCCCAAATTGATTCAAGGATCTCCATTGAGGTGATCAAATCAGAATCGTAATGTTTGAAAATGAATTGAAGAATGTTGCAAGTGACAGTGTATGCGTGATAAACGCCATTCCTTAGCTCTTTCTGTAAGATCAAGACGATGTCCTGAACCTCTTCCTCTGACAATGGGTTCATCTTGACGAATTGGTAGAAAACGATCAAAAGAGATGCGGTGATTCCATCTTTAGACTTGAAATCCAATTTCAACCCACTAACAGCATTGTAAAGTTCAATCAATTGTTCATATTGGAAGAATGACACATCGGAAACATCGCCCACTTTGGAAAATACAGCAGCAAAGAATTTCAATTTTTCAGAATCAAACACATCCAATAGTGACTTGTACAATGGTTCAAGATCAACCGTTGTCCAACTGTTCTTGAAGAGATCTAATTCTGTCAAGAAATGTGAATCTTCATAATCCTCAGTCTTTGCCTGGATCAACGATGTTAAAAGCTTGCTATAATCCTGTGACAGCTTCTTGGTATCAAACTTAAACCCAGATTTGGCCAACTCTTTCAAAAACTCATCACTGACTGTGAACTCTTCAAATATACCAAAATTGACAACCTGATATTCGACACTTCTATTCGCACATGGGATAACTTCACTACCATCCTCACCCACGCTGTTATAAGTTGCAACGTAATCCAAAAAGAAATCGAGTGCATTGTCCTTCAATATCGAATACCCATTATACTGAACAAACCTCGTGATAGCGTCCAATAATAATGGGACGTTGGACTTGATATGTTTCAAAAGTAAAATATGGGCCGTTTGCAATGCAGTCTCAAGGACTTCATCCTCAGCGATGGATTCAAACAGTTTGTAAATGTCTTGCACCATTGAATCATTCAAGACCATCACACCTTTCAATCCCTTGAGTAAACCCGATACCAAATAGAAACGTGAAGGAGCATAATAAGTCGTGATGCTAACCAACAACTTCAAAATATTCTCCACAGTGGTAGTCAACGCCTTCTTATCTTTCTTCAACGACTTGATCAAATCAGCAATGAATGTCTCCAATTTCTCACCATATTCACAAACGTACGAATCACCAAGCTTCCTAACATTAAAATGTGACCCTTCCAACGCATACACCAAAAATATCGATGTCAAAAACTCATGAGAAAAAATCGACAAGTTCTCATTTGGGACGGAAAACATCAATTCTAACGCATATTTTCTCACTGCCTCCATGCTTCCTTTGAATCCCGTACAGAGTAGCGTCATACCCCATGATGGCTTGATATGGGAGTTTGGCGTCAATAATTGCACAATATCATTATGGGCTGCGATTGCCTGGTTCAAAGCGGTATCAACACCCACAATTTCATATAGTGTAGCGAAACGTTTCCATTCATTGAGTTGGCACTCTTTGGTTGAGAGCTGGAAGGATATCAAGTCGTTCTCAACATCATGTTGGAGTAATTGGAGGGAGAGTTTCAAGATGGAAAGACTGTATTTTCTATGTTCATGTGTTGCACTTGTGAGTCCGGTCTGGATTGATTGCCAATATGAGACATTTTCGATGTTGGAATTCAGGACTGGGTCTTGGATGGTTTTGTTGGATATACTGATGAGGTATCTTAACCATAGGATCAAACCGGCAGTGACGTGATAAGTGTATTTAGAACCCGCAAGTAGCGGGATCATTCTCCAAGTGAATTGTTTCAAAGTGTCATTAGATCCATCTCTCCACCTGAGAATCATCGTTGCTTGGGTAACGATCTTTTCATCATTCATGTATAACAAAATCAATATAAGTTCATCGAATTTTGTCTCCAGTTCGATTTTCTCAAAAGAGCAGAGTTTCTCCAAGATTGAGAGTAAATACTCCAAAGATGTATCTGCTGAGACTTCCTTATTGATCTTTTCGAACTTCTCCTCGAAGATCTTCAAAGATTGTTGTGATAACACCAAGGCTTTTCTGTCCTGGAGATATGCAATGATGGTAGATGTGATCTCCATGATGACTTGATTAGCAGCCTCTGGTACTCTCGCCAGCAACGCCAGGACATTCTCATTGATATCTTGATTATTCTTGATTTTCTGTTGTGTGATCTGTGAGACTTTCTGTGAGACGAGATCCAATTCCTCAGAGGTGGGGCCCAAAGAGTCAATGAGTCTCGATATGGCCTCGACATTTGATTGGTCTGAAAGATCCTGTAATAACGAGATGATAAGGTCCTTTTTCTGGGAAGGAGTGAGTAGGTCCTCGATTCTCATTTTCCGCAGTTTCTTGTGTATACAGTGCCTATCTGTCCAGGCATCTGTAGCAACCCATCCCAAGAGGTAGTTGAGAAGCGATGAGCTTCCAGGGCATAAAGAATATTCTATGCCCGGTACAGCAGTTACGCTACAACGCTTCCCTCAGCGTAACTGTGGTCCCGTAGCCCGGGCAGCGCAACCGGCGGCGGGGTCTTTGTTCTCTCCCACAAGGGACCACCATAGCTTCACACACACTGCCCTTGTCCCCATACTCCCTCCACTGCCACTCCACACGCGCAATGTCTATCGAGGACGAGGACAACAACCCCTTTGCAGAGTCCGTCTTCCAAGAGGACGAATTCACCGACCTCCCGCTCTCCCAGGACGACGTCAGCGCTCACAGCGTCCATGGTGCTCTCCACGACGGAGCTGACAAGGCCAGCCAGGCCCCATCCTCCAGCATTGAGCATTCCTCGCCATTGAACCAGAAACCAGACCAAGTCAAATCCACTGCCCCAACTACAAATGTCACTTCCACACAGGCATACAACCCAGAACTGTACAACTCCACACTACAGCACTCCTTCGCTGATAAGAATGCTGTCAAGATCGATATCACCGACGCCGGGAAAAGTCGTGAAGGCCATAGTCGTGGGTACATTGTCTACACAATTCAATGTAATGATAAGATCGTTAGAAGACGATACAGTGAGTTTGAAAGCTTGAGAAACTCGCTGATGAGACTCTTCCCGACATTCATCATACCGCCAATCCCAGAGAAACAATCAATAACCCAGTACGCTACCGCACCAACAAAGGCGAAAGAGGACACATCAACCATCAAGCATCGTCAACGGATGCTTTCGGTGTTCCTGAACAGATGTTGCGCCATTGACCCAATCCGTGAAAGTTCGGTGTTTCAAGATTTCCTCGACCCAAATTCTAACTGGGCTGAAGTCTTAACCTCCCCACCACTGTCGAACATTCCAAAGAACATTCTCCAAGCCAACCCATTGGACCCTGCTAATTCTAGTGCTGCACACTCATACCTCCCAATCCCCACCACTGCCGTTGCCTTTGTCCGTCAAAGTGAGGAGGATAAGAAATTTACCGCTATTGAGAACAGGGCAAGGGACTACGAAACAGTGATATCAACCGGAGTTGAGAAAGTCAACAAGAGACTCGTGAGACATCTTGGTGAGCTTGGTGTTGAGTTCCAAGAAGCTTCATATTTATTGAATGCATTCAGTTTACAAGAGAATGGCACGTTGGCTCCGAATTTGGAGAAATTCGGTCAAGTCCATGATAATACATTCCTCACCACAGAGCAATTGGTCGAGTCATTGAACTATGAATTCACCGAGCCATTAACTGAGTCGGCTCAATTCGCATCAGTGGTGAAAGAGTTGATAAAATTCAGGCAACAGAAATCCATACAGAAGGACATCACCGCCAGATCGTTGAAATTCCGTTATAACCACCTCAGGCTCCTAGAGAAGAATGAACAAGATGCCAAACGTATTGAAGAAGCTCTTGAAGCCGGTGCTTCCAAGACTGGCCAGATCAATTTCGATAGAAAATTTGCACAAGAACAGGAGCAAGCGCGTCTCAATGAAGAATTATCACCAGAAGATCAAATCACACAGAGTGATACTACACCATTGACACCGAAGAAGTCTAGCAAGTTCAAAATCCCCGGGATGTCCAAGATTAGCACCTTGATCAAAGAAACGATCTCCGAGACGGATCCAGAGACTCAACGCCAGATGAACCTATCAAAGACAAAGGATGATATAAATCAACTAAGGCAGACATACACCGCGGCTGAGAAGGATTTGAAAGAGGTGACAATCTCGGTAACGGATGAGATCAACAGGTTCACAAAGGTCAAAGACGAGGAGTTGAAGAAGATGATCTCGGCTTATGCCACTTCGATAGTGGATTGGTCAAGGAAGAACTTGGAATATTGGGAAGAGATTAAAGCTCAGGGTCAGTGATGTTGATTGTCATTAGCTTTTACCATATGATATACAGTTAGTTAATTAACGATGAAAGAACATTGAGCGGATTGTAGTGTCACACGACCAGCTTCATATACTTCAAATATCGAGATGGATATCCCAGTGTGCTTATCACCATGGCAACGAGGGGCAGTCCATGAGATAAGCATGGTTGTTTACAATTTGCCGGATGCGGCGATTCCGTCTCAGGGCCCATCGCTGTCTGCGCAGTAGGGGCAACATTTTCCCGTTTCATCAGATCTCGTTGGACTAGGGATTCAAGAACTGACTTTTGATGGTTGAAGATTTCCTCCTTTGTGTCCTAGGTGAAGTTCCTTTCTCACATTCATTTACAAGTTGCTCATTTAGTTGTTTTTATATCATTCCTTGTTGAGCATCCACTCATTATCAATCATTGTCCATTTGCATTTGCTTTCATCACCTTATTACCCCTTCCTCGGTCTTCCATTATCTACGTCTAGAGAGAGCTTATAAGGACCAGAACTCGTTATGTCAACTCCACAGCCCCCGTTCCGTGTGAGAACCATCTATTCATGGAGTGGATCCGAAGAAGATGACCTGGGGTTCATCGAAGGTGATATCATTGAGGTTGATGACCTAGGCGATGGGAATTGGTGGCATGGTCGTTTGAAGAGAAACAAGATGACTGGTAATTTCCCTTCAAACTATGTTGAACTGATCAAGTCAGACCTTCCCAACTTCTCTTCTTCCGTCAGACAAGGCCTGAAGAATGGGACCAGCCAAGATGTTTCACAACCTTCACCATTATCGACCAATCCACAATCACCATACTCAAAGAGTCAATCACCTTATTCAAAATCAACTAGACAAAGAAAGGAACAAGTACAAGAGGATGATATGCAATTCAGTTTCCAATCTTCCAAGAACTACTATTCAACACATGAGGGTAAAGGAAGCAACAATAACAATTTCAATAATACTAAATCTAATAGACACAGTGCTTCCAACTTACCACAACAATCTGCATTCCCATCTTCACAGAACGTGGCACAGCTATCTTCGCCACGGAGACAGCCAATATATGATGATTCATATCACTTACCGCACTCTCACTCTGTCCCAATCCTACAACAATCCAGCGGTTACTCTTCACCAAAGGCACATAGAGAACGTTCTCAATCACCAATTGACGACTATCAGTATCAACAGCAACAGAGACAATTCAAAAGATCTAATGGTGTTAGTTCAGGTGCCCCACCACCACCACAACACAGTTATCCTGTCAAGTCCCAGTCATCCTCCAATCTCAGATCATACGAACCAAGGGACGAATACACCCCAGAGTCACCATATTCGAGAGACCGTCGCTCCAACCTACTGAGACAAGCGCATCAGAACCAACAATCGCAGCATGAGTTCGTCGCACCTTATGACCCTGAGACGTTGAATCAATCGAAATCATCAGGATCACAATCGTCCAACGTGTTCAGTTATTCCAATGGTTCATACTTCACCAGTTCACAGAGTTCAAATGAGAGTGCCTTCGCCATGAGTGATTTCAGTGCTACGAGTGCCGGCTCATATTCGAGACATCAGTACGAACAACAACAGCGTAAGTCTCAATTGAACACGAGTGCTTCGGGGAACCATCTGTTGGTGGAAGAGAAGAGGGTCAAGAATCCAGCAACGGGTATTTTGAGAAAAATCTTCTCTGCTAAGGATGCCCCACCATTACCATCACCAGAGCAATTGTTGGTCAATAACGTTGAGACAAAATTCGCAGTTGAGGATAAACAGATGAACAATTGGATTGAATTTAAGATTGATTTGAACAGAGCAAACTCGTTAAGCTCCAAAGAACGTCAGATGAGAGAGAAGAGGGTTCGTGAGAATGAGGGTTATATCATTCTTGAGCCACACAAGCAATTATCAACGATCAATAACAATGAAGTCTACCAAGCTGAGCAAAAGATCGATCTCCATTCTATCAATTTGAAACATGTCGATGCATTTGTGAGAAGATTACAACCTCAAGCTCAAGTCATGTCACCAGATGCATTCATCACTAATGAACTCGGTATGAGATATTCCAGTAAATTGGAATACCTGAGGGCTTTATTCATCCTTTGTACTGAGCACTTCACCATCAAGGAAGACAACATGAAATCAGATGAGCACGAACCAATTGTTGATGAGTTATTCCATTCCAAGAGAGGAACCAGTTACGATTTGGCATACTTATTCAGATACCTATCAGGTATTATGGGTCTCAATTCTGAATTGATTGAAGGTTCATTGAAGACACCACAGGCTATCACAAGACATCATTGGAATGCTGTTTTGATCAATGGGGAATGGAGATTTATCGACGTTGCTATGGGTAACCTTTCCAATCCAATTTATGAGATCCTTGCTAATAACACTGAGGATCATAATGAGTCGTTCTATTTCCTTTGTGAACCTTTGGACTTGATCTACACTCATATTCCAGATAAGTATGAACATCAACATATTGTTCCACCTATTGACCCAATGGCTGCTTTGGCATTGCCCCCATCTTTCCCATCTTTCTTTAAGAGTGGATTGAAGATTCAAAAATTCAGCAATGCATTGACAAGATTGAGAGATTTCGAAATCTTTGAGATAGATTTGAAGATTCCAAAGGACATTGAAGTCAACAGTGTTGTAATCACAAAGACATCTGTCACCAATACATTATCACAAGTCTTCTGGAAACATAACGAAAGATATGTCAAGATTAAGGGTCATCTCCCAAACAAGGACTCAACAACTGGATTTATCAATATCTATTCAGGTCTGAAGGGCTCACAAAAATCATTACAAAACATCCATCCATTATCCATGGTTATCCCAATCACCCATGAAGGAGAATACAGACCATTAGAATTTGTCACACGTTATCCAACTGTCCCAGCCCAGAACAACGATCTGTACATCAAACAACCACAGAACAAGAACTTGACATATGGTGCCGATTACGTCTTTTCCATCGCTCAACATCCATCAAGAGGACTGCAAAACATTCCAAATGTGAAGACTAAGATTGCATTACAATCACCATCGGGAAAGATCTTCAAATTTACAAAGAAAGATCAATCAACCCCAATGGGAATTTGGGAAATCTCTTTGAAATGTCATGAGTCTGGTGTTTGGAGAGGTCTTGTATCTATTGATAATAGTACGAGTCTCTGTGTTTTCGCCGAATGGGTATGTTCCAATTAATAATAAATGCATTACTCCCTACTTCTTTGTTCTATCCGTAGTCTGCATTTTGTAATTGAATGGAAAGTATCAGCAATTAAAGAACGTCTAGCTCTACTAAATATTAATATTTCATAACCCGAACATTCATCCGAACACCATATTCATAGAAAGTATGAATCTATTATGCTTTTACCAGCTGAATTAGCCTACTTTTGACTGTTTTTGGTACATTTGGTGAAGTTTTATTACTTTAGACTGTTGAAAACAATCTTCATACTTTTAAAATACTAACAAAAGTTCATATTGTCAGTAATATTTAAATTTCTGTGTATTTTTACTGAATTTTAAAAATGAAAAAGGTAAAATATCCGAACAGTCTTTGAGTGATTATTTTTGTGGGAAGTTTAAAAAATTCAATCATTTTAAATATAATATCCAAAATACACATTTAACTACCCACTGATGTTCTTTCACCCCAAATTAATGACTACTAAACCTCATCAAGCGGGATTAACCCCGGCCCTGAAACTCCGCTGCCGATAGAAGCGAAAAGCTCGGCCGAAGCGGCCGCTTTCCTCTTTCGATCGTCTTCGATCCCTTATTCCCGTCTAAAATCTTGAAATATTTCATGACTGTTTGTCAACCATTCCCACCTTATTCCATAATACTAAGGGGATCAGAGATGGCTGAAGGAGCCATGGTATACAGTTCGCTCGGCTGAACGAAATGACCAATGATCAGTGACCAACGACACTTACTGGTGGCCTATATAAACCCCGTATGGTTTCCGTTTGAAAGACATACTTGAGTCAATTCTATTCATCAATCCAATACAAATTATAATCACTCCGCAATCAATCTATAATGCCATTTAACTTATCAGATGTCTCAGTCAAAGGTCTTGGTCTCATGAATTTCACATTGAGACCACAACCAATCTCCAAAGAATTGGCATTTGATGTCATGAATGAAGCCATTACTCAGAACTTACCCAAGAAGACCTTGTTCAATGGTGGTGAATTCTATGGACCAAATAATTTGAACTTGGAATACATCCGTGATTACTTTGCTAAGTATCCTGAACAGAGAAAGAATGTTATAGTCTCTATCAAGGGTTCTTTCGATGTGTCCATTTTCCAACCAGACCCAAGCAAGGCAGGTATCACCAAGTCTTTGGATAACATCTTGACATACATTCCAGACTTGGATATTTTTGAACCAGCAAGATTGAACAGAGGTTTTCCATTCGAGGAAACCTTGGAGACTTTGGAGCAAGCCGTTACTGATGGTAAGATTAAAGGTTATACCTTGAGTGAAGTCAGTGCTGAAACTTTGAAATGGTTTGTTGAGAAGAGTAAGATCAAACCAGTTGGTGTTGAAGTTGAGTTTGCCATTTTCACCAAGGACATCATTGGGAATGGAGTTGTTGAAGTTGCAGGGAAGTATGACGTTCCAATCATTGCTTACTCTCCATTAGCTCGAGGTATTTTGGGTGGTGAGATCAAAAGTCGTGCTGCTCTCCCAGAAGGCGATATCCGTCAAAGATTGGATAGATTTTCAGATGAGAACATCCAGAAGAATGCATCGATCTTGGAGAAATTGAAGTCTATCTCCGATAAGAAGGAAATCACCTTGGCTCAATTATCATTGGCTTGGATCAATTATCAAAGTGAGAAGACCTTGAACGGATTGAAGTTCCCAAAGATTATTCCAATTCCATCTTCTTCAAGTGTTGGTAGAGTCCAGGAGAACTTCAAGGATGTTAATTTAACCAAGGACGAGTTTGACCAAATTGAGGAAGTCATTGATGGAAGTGAGGTTAGTGGTCATAGAGCCAATGAGAATGCTAAGGTATTTTTGGACGTTTGATTCATGAGTCCCGACTACTAAATATCACTTCTCATCTTCTGAGGCCCTCCACACAGTATTCACCTATGCACAACATCTACAACTTCGGATAGTAGCCCGTAGCCAGCTCCTTGGGTAAGTATCAGCGCCAAGTTCGGATTTGCCGGATCGGGCCAGAACAATAAACTCTGAGTCTCATCTCCATCCTTCACCCACATGCAAGATGAGGTTATAGGGAGCCTCAAAAGCACCGCTATATATACCAGAATGAAGCCCAGAACAGGAAGATACATCGGAGGACTGCTCTCTGCCAACAAAAAGACTGTGATACGGGAAATCACATCATCAGAGGACGAGGACGAATTCGACATGACTGAGATTATCGATGAGCCTTTAGACAGTGAGACTTTGGAGGTACAGGCCAAGACTGAGGAAGTTGTTAAACCGTTATTGGAGCAAGGACACGAGGATGTGTTGAACAGAAAGCTATTGACCAAGAACCACTTGGCCTATTTGAACTTTGCCACTGGACAGTTGCCACATCAATTACAACCATTAGACGCATCACAACCATGGATATTATACTGGTCGATAAATTCATTACTTCTTTTGAATCATGAACTATCCCCAGAACTTATCGAAGGTACCGCTATCAAGGTACTAAGTTTCCAAAACACAACTGGTGGATTTGGTGGAGGATTAGGACAGTTATCCCATTTGGCAGCCACGTACGCTTCAATATTGACGATTTGTTTGATTGGTTCAGATGAAGTCTTTGCCCAGATTGATAGAAAGGCGATGTATGAATGGCTATTAAGCCTCAAGAATGACAATGGGTCATTCATGATGCATCTTGGCGGTGAAACTGATACAAGATCTGTTTATTGTGCTCTTGTGATTGGATCTTTATTGAACATACTCACGCCTAAACTCACTGATGGAGTTGCTGAATGGTTGAGTTCATGCCAGAACTATGAAGGTGGATTCGGTGGTAATCCACACGATGAAGCCCATGGCGGTTACACGTTCTGTGCCAGTGCAGGTTTATTGATCCTTGGTAAAGATGTCTTCAATGAGAAAGTAAATGTCCAATCATTGGCGAAGTGGGTTTCAAAGAGGCAGATGTCGGTAGAAGGTGGATTTCAAGGTCGGTTGAACAAGTTGGTTGATGGTTGTTATAGTTTCTGGGTAGGCGGAGTTGTCCCAATATTGGAGATGGTTGGTGTTCGCAATATCATCTCTAAGGAGAAACTGAACGATTATATCATCTATTGCTGTCAAAGTGAACATGGTGGATTGAGAGATAAGCCTGGCAAGCATCAAGATTTCTATCACACAAACTATGTCTTACTAGGGTTAAGTGTCACACAGAATGACTTCTCCATCGATACCGAGAGTAAAGAAGATGCCATATTTGCAATCAAGAGTGAATCAATAGGTTCTGATGGATCTCCAACATACAGAGAAAATGACAATGACAATAGAATCCAATCTATTAATCCAGTCTTTGCAGTGCCTACTGGATATTCAGAGAGAATGAGACAGTACTTCAGCAGTGTATAACTTTCCTTTTGCCTTTCATCCGAATAAGACAATAATTAATGATGATAATACATTGAAAATATAACCCATTATAAATAGGCCTGAGATAGGATCATACTCCATAAATATATCAATCGTATTTTATGGTGATATCCGGGGCTGAAGAAAATCCAACATCCGATATTAGTATGCTTGTTGCTATGGCAATGGCAGGATATCAAAAGTTCAACCGGAAGAGTCTCACTCTTGTACGAAAAGTCACCCAAGACTCTAAAAATAGACTAGTCACTATTGATAATGTTTGTGTGACAATATGTCCCAGTTATACCACCCATATCCCTCTGAAAATGTGTATAAAAGCAGTATGCCCCGTCCGAGTCTTTCCTTCGGTGTCCAGGTTTGACTTCCCCATTATCGCACACAGATTGTTATCCCACCCTGACCGCCACGCTCCACCCTCTTTAGCCACCATTGCTACAACACAGCTATTGACAGGGCGGTTAGAGTATACTGAATATACCACACATAAATCAACGGTCTGACACCATCACACACCAAATATGGACACGCTAACGGCATCTGAGGAGGATTTAGTGAACCAATTCATATCCATCACGAATTTCGATAATCCACCCAACGAAGCAATACAATACCTATTGAACTCAGATTGGAACTTGGAAGTCGCTATCTTATCATACTTTGCTGGGAATCCACAGGCAAATGCTAACTTGAATAGACGGTCCAATGCAGCTATGGCCAACGCTAATAATGGCGAGAGTTATTGGGATAGGTTCAAAAAGACGTATCAATCATATCAATCACATTTGAACCATCAATCGTTCTATTCATTAAACTTGAGGAACAAGGCAATATTTGTCATTCAGTTGGTGATATATTACCCGCTGCTCTTCATCCAGAAGATTTCATTGATAGCGTTGATCGTTCTTTCAAGATCATTGGAGATGTTTAAGAGGTCGAATCACATTGACTTTAACATCATTGATAAACGAGATCAGAAGTTACACTTTGTGACTAAGTTCAGTGATAAGTACGGTTTACAGGATACATTGGATATCTTTAATGGATCATATAACGAGGCTGTTTTCATTGCAAAGAGAGATGCGAGATTCTTATTGATATACATCCATAATGAACTCAACGACGCTACAGATGATTTCCTCAACAACACACTTTTGAGAACCGACTTCATCGACTATATCAAGTCACATAATGTGTTGGTATATATTGGGGACAGTATAGACTCCGAAAGTTACTTGATCTCAAATGAGATGGGAATCTCGAAATATCCATTCATCGGGTTACTCTGTCTCAATTCCTCAACTGATGCCAATACCAACAATGCTGACAACAGATATAAAACCAATGGAATGATACTGATCGCTAATGTCCAAGGCTCATTACCATATGAAAAATTCATCGAGAAGATCACACCACAGGTTGAGAGATATGAGCCATACCTGATCACCATGAGACAACAAAGACAACAGGATGAATTGAACAGATTGTTACAAAGACAACAGGACGATGCCTATAACACATCATTACAGAGAGACAGAGCGAAACAAGAGGAGAGAGCTGCTAAAGAGAGGTATGAACGGTTAAAAACTAGATGGTTGAAGAAATCATTGGCAGAGTATCAAAAGAGAGTCATTGGGAAGAGTTACTCAAATGTGAAGATCAGATCAGGGAATGATAACATCGTTGAGAAGTTCAATTCAGATGATCGAATCAAGGATATTTATACGATTGTGGAACTATACAGATTGGGTCATCTGCCATCATCTGAACCAATCAGTGGGTCATCGAATGAAAATGATGATGAACTACAAGGATTTCAATATCAGTTTAAGTTTGAGCTGATGACACAGTTCCCAAAAGTTGAACTCAGGTCAAATGATGAGAGGCTGATTAAAGATGAACCTTTGATTTATCCAAATGGAGTTTTGATCCTTGAAGAGACTGAATGAGAATGAATAGTAAATGAACTCAATGCAACATCCATGTGATATGAACTGTAGTGACCACTGATATGTCATCAACAGATATCTACAAGATTTGGAATATGCCATCAAGTGTTCCCTGTCCATAACCCAGTTACTTGGGCATGATACAGCCAAATCATACCAAAACTACGACAAAATCCAATATATTACACGTCATTTCATCAATTATTTTGCAGCTTTCTTCTTCTTTTTATTCTTCTCCTTCTTCTTCAATCCCACCGCACCATTTCTAATCACCTGAGTATACTCTTTCCAAAATTTACTCAACCCCTCCGGTTGGACATGAGTCGATATCTTAACCTTGGTCTCCTTCTTATCATCACCATTCGTGATTCTGATCAGGATAGGATATGAGACATTATCGTTCTTGGTGATCTTCGAAGAGGATAGTATAGGTTTTGTGTTCAAAAATGTGGAGACTTCGTTGTCATTGGAGCTTTGACCTTCGATTATGTCGAATGGGGTCAGTCTCTTTTGTGTTATGTATATGGATGATCTGTTCTCCTGTGACTTTGTAAAGAGGTCAGCAGCGGACGTGAGAAACTCTGCATTACTGAGCACGGCCATTGTGAGTGGTGTGAGTTATGAGTGGGGAGTGACGAGCTGTGTAGTACTCTACCCTTCACACCACACAATAGTGATAAAGAATGGACACTTTGTTGATTTTCGCGAGAAGAAGCCCTAACCCAAAGCACGTGACCCGCTGAACCATCAGGGCACACAACCATTGCCTTTTTCGGACACTTATTTACTTTTTGCCGCTTTGGGAAATGTGTCAGTTTCAACCCGTTCCTGGCGCTTTCCACTTTATCCATCCTTTCCCTTCTCTTCTTGAGTGCGCATTCCACGGCCCACAGCTGCTTGTCTACATTCTCACTGGGCCTCCAGAAGATCATCTTCCCTCGCAGGCCAAGGAGAAAATCTCTACCTGCATAAGCTTGCTAGGGGAATACTCCACTAACTAGGGTCAATCCTTGTCAATTGTTACATCGTATTCCTATAGCAACTTGCCACTCGTTTGTTGTCACACCTTCCTATTATCCTGTCATCTTGTCCATCTTATCCAACTTGGGTAGATTAAATCATCATTTATCTCTTATCACTCTATCAACTACCAACACTCACAAGCAAACTTCACACCATCAACCATACCCCCAAATCAAACCCACCATACAACACATCAACAATGAGATACCTCAGCGCAAATCAATTTGAAGTCTATGAACAGATAGGCAAGGGAGGGTTTGGAGTTGTCTACAGAGGTCTTGATAAAGTCACAAAGGAACACGTTGCCATCAAACAGATCGATTTGGAACATACGGATAACTTGGATGATTTACAGAAGGAGATCAAGATCCTAAGTCAGTGTAATTTGAAACAGATCACAAAGTATCATGGATGTTTCATCAGGGGATATAAACTTTGGATAATCATGGAGTATTTGGACTCAGGAAGTTGCGTGGATCTGTTGATGTCAATGGGTCCCATTGATGAGAAATACATTTCAATATTGATGAAGGAGTTATTGTTAGCATTACAATATCTACATGAGAATTCCAAGATCCATAGAGATATCAAAGCTGCAAACATACTATTGAACAGTTCGGGAGATGTTAAAATCGCTGATTTCGGTGTCTCAACACAACTCTCACATAACTTATCCAAAAGAAATACATTTGTCGGCTCGCCATATTGGATGTCACCGGAGGTGATTTTGGAGGATGAATACAACTTTAAAGCAGATATTTGGTCATTAGGTATAACTGCCATCGAACTTGCCATGGGAAAGCCACCATTTTCACATATCCCACCGATGAAGGTATTATTCCAGATTCCAGAGAATGAACCACCAGTTTTGACCGGTGATGAATGGTCAACCGAGTTTAAAGATTTCTTGAAGTGTTGTCTTGTGAAGAATGCGAGCAAGAGATTTGATGCAAAGAGACTATTAAAGATGAAATTCATTTCAAATGCTCATTCAACGTCACATTTGAGACATTTGATCAAGAGGAAACATATATTGGATGTTAAGAAGGGATTGAACCAAAAAGGACAAGTCAAATTATACACTGAGACGATCATATCAGATCAGAAAAATGATCCAGTTATCAAATTTGATTTTGATAAGACAATCACACAGATCAAACGTTCGGAAGTTATCATTAAGAGAAAGAGTTCCATTGATCAGAAATTATCACCAAATCAATCATATTCAAGAGGATTATACGAATCAACCAATATTATGACACACACTACTGATGGTGATGATCCAACCATCAAATTGTCAAGACCGAAAAACAGAATGTCAAGAGGGACAATGAGACAAACTATGGAACAGACGATCGATTGCGCTATCAATCAGATGAATATCAACGATGATGATCAATTGGAGAAATTTTCAAAATTGAAACAAATCATGAATGAAATCGATAAAGACCTACTGACATCATTCGTATCCAAACTTCATCAAGAGATCCATACTAACCAATCATCAACATCCCCAGAAAAGAGAAAGAACATCCATATAGACTCATCACCTCGACGTGCAAATTCAAGTTCTACAAAATCCCCCAAACCATCACCATCCAGAACAAACGCCACGAATATAACGAATAAATCAAGCGAAGGAGAGAAACTCCTACTTAAACGTTGGGCCGAACAATATTTCGCCTAGGAGTAGGCTCCAACCCCACATTATGAACGAAATACACGCCCTATTTATGCCTATTGCATTGCGTAGTATGTCTAGTACTATAGCCGGTGTACGGAAAGTCTAGATTTATCTCCGGCACCGGCACAAAATCTCCCCACATTAAGCAGCTTGTCACAATACTCGGGACCACGGACCACAGACCACCACCTGAGCTCGAAGACCACGTTTTACCTCATTCTACCGAGCCCCTGGTCCCCGATCATTGGTTAGTTTACCCCTTTATTGAAAGAAGCGGCAATATTCCCTAAAAGAAGCAGATATACATCACAGCTAGCATACATATAGCACACAGATACTACCCACGTTGTCGAGGATCCACAGATTTACAAATCAACACAGATCAACAACGTGCCCTACCACCAACGGCTATTTAACAAAGGAAAATCCTCGCAATACATTGCATGTCCACAGAGTCACTTCTACAATAAGCACCAACAAACAAACTCGCAATGATTTCTATGCTGTTGACTACCCTTCTCTCACTCTCCGTGATCGAGGCTGTTCCATTATCCGCCGGGAGGTCCAGTTCTCCAATCCAACAGACTTTGGAGAAACTCAAGGGCTCACCACAGACCAAGTACTCATCAGATTTCACGAGAAACATCTTTGTCAAACAGATTCATTCCCATAACGATTACTGGCGTGATGTCCCACTCTACACCGCCTTGAGCTATGGTGTCCAGAGTGTCGAGGCTGATGTTTGGCATTTCGAGAACGATGACACCGTCTACGTTGGCCATCACGAGGCTGCTTTGGGTGACCAGAGAACGTTACAGAGCTTGTACGTTGATCCATTGGTTGAGATGTTGACGAATGCCAATCCGGTGAACTCATTCACCGCTGAGGAGTCGAAACCAAATGGTGTGTTTGATACCGATAGTGGTGCTACGTTGTATTTGTTCATTGATATCAAGACGGATGGGAACGTTACCATACCATACATTGAGAGAGCTTTACAGCCATTGAAGGATAAGGATTGGCTATCCTATGCTAACGGTACTGAGTTCGTTTCAAGACCAATCACAGTGATTGGAACAGGTAACACCCCAACTGATTACGTTAGATCATTAGAACCAAGATATCTCTTCAACGATGGTCCATTGGTGAATTTGACAGATGATACCCCACCAACTTTGAACCCTATTGCCTCTGGATCATTGAAGAGTTTGATTGGTGTCAACTCCACCGAGGAGATCTCCATTGATGGTTTGACTGAGGATCAATTGGACACTTTAAATAAGACCATCTCTGCTGCTCATGAATTAGGTGTCAAGACTAGAATTTGGGATACTCCATGGTGGCCTATTAAGAAGAGGGATACCGTTTGGAAACAAATCCTTGAAGTTGATTCTGATTTCTTGAATGCCGATGATTTGGAATTGGCTTCTCAATTCTCTTAAATGGAAGATTATATAGCCCGATTAGACACTGGTGTCTACAACATTATCTGTTTCCCGACAAAAAGTAACTACAATGATTTTTCTTAAGAACTCACCTTGTATCTCTTAAATCCATTTACCCGTAACAGCCAATCCATAGGCCCCATATGACATACCCATCAATAATAATCCAACTCCTCCTGTGACATTTCATATTTAGCGAACGTAGATTGACAATTCTCCACATCCAAATTTTGAAACGTTGAAAACTTTCCAAGTTTACAATCCCCATGACACTTATCGCTCACTGGGCAGTTAAAATATGGGAAATGTTCATATCCAATATCCCTAAACCAATGAATCTTGGATTTATCAGCAAACAAGCCCAATCCAATTGAATGTACGGGAGCATCCCCCCATCTTTCGTAATAGAACCCACCGGATTGTTCCAAATGCTCCATATATTTCGAATATGCCTCACCTCTATAGAAATCCATATCACCAATTTCAAAATTACTCCAGAAATGACAAGTGGAGTACCCATTTGCCAATTTGAAATTGTCTGGTTTTTGAAGGTTCTCCCTAAGCCAAACGTTTGCAGAGTTCTCATGTAGGTATTGTGGATTCTTCATGACAAAATCCAAAGTTGTAGGCCAGAGGGATTTGATCGAATCAGGGGAATCATAGAGATTTAGAACGTAACCATAAACCTTATCGTTATCCTTCATGAATTTGAAAACATCATATGATAAATCACAGAAATAGTTCGTGCTCGGTTCCAATCTCCAATAGTACTTGAACTCATTCATCTTCGGATGGTTATAGAATCCTTTGGAATAGTAGCGACACATGTTATGATATGATTTCTTTCTAGCATAGCCCACACCTTTCTCCTCCAATGCTTCAATACCTTCTTCCTCTTTAACAAGATCGATGAATGATGGTTTATTCCAATCCTTGGATTCAACAAGCTCAAAGAAACATTCTGATTTGGTCATTTTTGTTATAGTGCTTTTGAAATCATCGGTGAACGGCTCATCATTTAGGAATACGTATGGATAATGGAATTTATCATTGAACGTTTCTTCAATCTGTCGTATTGTCTCTGATATCCCAATCAATTCTGAATTCCTTACCAACGATACGAATGTTGCATTCTCCCTGTTGTACTCGTCACTTGGTCTCGTCAATTTGAAATCACCTTTAGGTTCACCAATCTTCTTCGCTAGGATCTTTCTCAAAAACTTTCTATTTTTGAACATGACAGCATTCGTTGATAGCCCTTTCGCCGACGTCTCAAAGGCTGGGGTCATGAGTTGTTTCACTTGCTGCGAGCTAGCCTGTAACACGTCATTCTTCAAAGATTCGTAACTCTCGAGGATATCGTCGTATAGTGAAGACGTGTAGCTCTTGAACAACTTCTGGAGCTCTTCTGTGTTGTATTCCTGGCTTAGCACCTCATGGACATAACCTGGGTTGCGAGTATGGACGACACCCAACAACACTAGTGTGGCCAGGGCAGCGACGACGAGCAGCTTGCGTATTCTGCGAGTGAGCATCTGTGTGTTGGAAGCTTACAAATTGGAAACTGAGGGGCAGGTACGAGAAAAAGTGTGATGGAAGATGTCATGTCTTGGATGGTGTGCTATTGTGCTTAATCAGCTGCGTGACAGGTTTACAGTTGCCAGATTGTCTTTTTCCGGACAATAGAGCTTAATCATCCACCGACTACGAGCTATCCATGCGCACAATGCTTGATGGTCCGCATGATATAATGAAACATGCATCGGCACTCAGAACTACTAAACCGGGGGCTTCTTCTGGAATCTGCACATTCAGCCTCTTCTAGTTCTGAGCACCACTGTAAACTTGGCCGCCTGGGGAGTTGGGATTCCACTCCATCACTCTTCCACCACAACCCAGTAGTTACCCAACACTTGATACTCTGACGTAAATCACCAACCTAGAAAACATTCCTTATTCCCAAGCTCCTAAATTCCCCACTATACCCAGCTTTGCTCGATACGGTTTTGTGGTCACGCAGCAAGAATCTCACTCCAATTGATGGGTGACACCTACATATTTTTCTACAATCCAACTACTGACTAAAAATAGTAAAAAATCACATTAAATTGAATGAACAATTAAGATTTGACAAATACATTTGCGAAAGTTTAAACTCTTGAGTGTGGGTGGGGGGGGGGGGGGGGGGGGGGGGGGGGGGGGGGGGGGGGGGGGGGGGGGG
>JAJMBA010000091.1:0-26399 GCA_030565205.1 Williopsis galapagoensis
TCTCGATAGTTCTCTTGTCAATACCACCACACTTGTAGATCAAGTGACCAGTGGTGGTAGACTTACCGGAATCGACGTGACCGATAACAACGACGTTAATATGACCCTTTTCCTTACCCTGTAATTATATGTGTTAGTAAACTGTTGATTGATTCCGAACCATTTCAGTCCTTCATGGAGGGACATATCGCCACCCTTGTTGAGATCGAAATGACGACCCAATCGGGGGTAAGGATTGACACACCAAATGTAGGACTGAGTAGAAGTGGGAAGACATACCATTGTGACTAAAGTTATAAATTCTCAGAAGGAATGCAAATGATTTCCGGTGTGAGGACAAGGAGAAGGAAAAAAGGACACCATGAAAATTTTATAGAGGAAAAGAAGAATCTGCACGCACTTATATATCCCATCCCTGCGCGCACCGCAGAGCAAAATTTTTCAGAAAATCGAAATTTGGAAATTTGACGTATGTGAGGTGCTGCGGGGGCAGGCCAGCGTAGGCTGGGCCGTTCTCACGGTTACGCTGGCTCTGCGGCCAAGCTGGACTGGCTCCGCATAGAAAGCCGTGCTGCAATATACGCGGGACAAGGTAGGGTAATGTTCTCGCTAGGCTGGTGGTGTTTTTTTCTCGCTTCTTCGATACAATCCTTGAGAGGGATTGGGTGGCGAATAGAATTCTCTCGAACTGTCTAGAAGCATTCTGTGACAGGATGAGTCATGAAGCTCAGCTGTGGGCCCATTGGTCATTATGACTCTTCACTATAATTTGCCACTCTGGAATTGAGCTGACTCTTACTTTTCCTCTCTTCTTCTCATTGTTGTGATGCGATCAGTTTGTTCCATGGACTTCCACGGCCAATCGGTGCGCATGTGCGGATATTACAGGCATTTCGTTTCTCCGGCTCCAACCGAACCATGCATGGATCAGGATTCAGGCTACGGATATCATGTACAATACAATGTTAGGGTCATAGATGATTCGGGCGCATAAATAATCAAAATAATGTGCCATACTCGTAAGTTTGCTTTATAGTGACTCATGCGAAGTCAAAATCAATTTGTTTGTTGAGTCATTGTAATCACAAGTCGTTCATTGGTCATAAGTTGCATACTTCTTGAGATTATCAGAAATAGAATCCCAATGACCATTCTCCTTGAGCCATTTCTCACAAAACAACTTTGACTCATACTTCTCAGCACTATCTGCAACTGTACAGACAACGTTTGAACCTTCTGGTAATGTTAGAGCCAAGTTCTTAGCAGCACAGATGTTAAGACCACCAGACGCACCGATCCAACAATCTTGTTCATCAATCAATTTGTAAATCATGTTGATAACATCTGTATCGTCAATCATAACTGAATCATCAGTAATAGTCAAAATGTCATTCATTTGACCTGTGAGTGATTCTCTACCGATACCTTCGACGAATGATGATCCTTCAGCGTCCCATTTGGTTCCTGATGATTTGATAAAACTGAAAAGACCTGAACCTTTCTTGTCAGCGAGCCAGCATTTAACTCTCCCATTTGTTTCATCCTTCAAACGTGAAGAGATGCCCAAAAAAGTTCCACCAGTCCCAGCAGCGGCGGTGAATCCATCAACTTTCCCTTCCAATTGTTCCCAAATCTCCTTACCTGTTCCTTCGTAATGTGCACGTCTATTTGACGTGTTACCCATCTGATTAACATAATATGAGTTTGGGGTTTCACTGGCATACTTCTTAGCGGCATTGGAGAAGAAATTTGGTTGGTCAGAATTGGCATTAGCAGGACATTTAACAACATGACAACCGAGAGATTCCATCAGGTCAATCTTATCTTGGATCAAGTTATCAGGGACAAAGAGAACAACTTTATAATTTGGAGAATAACACTTGGAGATCAATGCAATAGCAACACCGGTGTTACCAGCTGTACTCTCGACAAATGTGCCACCTGGTTGAATCTTACCGCTCTGGATAGCATCATCTATGAGGAAAAGTGCAGCACGATCTTTGATGGAGCGCCCTGGGTTGAAGTACTCAGCTTTGAAATAAACGTTTCTGTTAATCTCCTTTGATAATGATTCACATCTGATGAGTGGAGTGTTACCAACACGACTTTGAAAGTCTTCTCTTGAGTCGAAATGTGGGAATGAAATGGTCATTATGGATATGAATGATGTGTTATGTTGTGATGTGAAGGTGTTAGTGAGAGAAAGGGAGGTGGGAAGCCTCAGTTATATACCTTTATCTCAGAAAGGAGGGGTGGGATGTATATGATATGCAAAAACTCCTCAAAGTTAACAGACAAACGTTTCCAGAGATCTGATTGGATGACCAGAGGGGACAGAGAGTTATAACAGCGTGTCCAGATATCACAAGTGGTAAAAGAAAAATGAAAAGGTCAGATGGGCACTGTTAAAGATAAAAGCGGATATTTGCTCAAATCAACAGGGCGGGTATGGACTATCTATAGACCAAGCCGACGTCCCACCAGCACATGGACTACGGGGGTCCATCGTCCGACATCCGGTAGACAATTTACCCGTCAGTTTAACACCATTAACCACCATAGTCATACAATCACAGAAACCCTAATCACTTAAATCCATACGGTGTAGCGCCACCTCCAGGAGGAAGATGACCCGTGTTATCTTAAAGTCGGGACATGTCCCAAAACAGTTTTGGCGTGTCGCAAAAATTCTTGCGGTGACTCGTGTTGTCGGAGTCAAATGGATTCCCCGTGTGTCATATCTGGTGCTGTATATAGTGTTGTGGAAGAAATGTTGAAGTTGGAGCGGTGAGTGGTGGAGAGAGGAGTGAAATAATCCAAACAATCATGCAGTAGGGGCTTGGGGATGAGGTGCAGGGTTTTATTTGACACATTTGGTTCGCTTTATACCAGGTCAGTTGTGTGTTGCATGGTGAGCCACGATTGCGTGCTAGCTTGATGAATTCGCAAAATCACGTGCATCCGGAAAGCCAAGCCCCACACCAAAACGCCAGAGTCAAACTACGATTTAGCCGATATCAAGATAGACTGGATTAAAGTCAAGCTTTATAAGTAGCATACTGACGAAGCTCTTCTGGGATATGATCCCAATGCCCATTCTCTTTAAGCCAAACCTCATTTAATAGTCTTGAAGCATAATTAATAGGTCCATCAGCAGCAGTAGTGACAACGTTTGAACCTTCTGGTAATGTCAATGCCAATTCTTTAGCAGCTAAGATATTAAGCCCTGAACTTGGTCCGATCCAAATGCCTTGTTCATGGAAAAGTTGATACACTGCAATAATAGTCTCTGTATCGTTGATCGTCACGGCATCGTCTATTTGATCCAACGTATCATACATCTGTCCCGTTAATGACTTCTTCCCAATTCCCTCCACAAATGAGGAGCCTTCAGATTGCCAATTATCACCATGGGACTTGATAAATGATGTCAGTCCCGAACCTAGACGATCAGACGCCCAACCGATCAGTTTTGGATTCTTCTCTTTCAAATAACTAGTCACACCAAGCAACGTACCGCCCGTACCGGCAGCACAGACGAAACCATCAACTTTACCATGTAATTGTTCCCAAATCTCCGGTCCTGTCCCAGTGTAATGAGCACGACGATTCGAGACATTATCCATCTGATCGGTGAAATACGCATCCTCGTTCTCCTCAGCATACCGGCGTGCTTGATTGTTGAAAAACTCTGGATGTCCAATATCAACATCAGTACGACAACTAACCACAGTGGCACCAAGTCCCTCCAACAAGTCAATCTTATCCTGGACCAAACCCTCAGGAACGTATAATCTCAACTTGTATGGCGGATCGAACGAACGAGCCAACAAGGCCAATGAAAGCCCCGTGTTCCCCGCTGTACCCTCCACCAGGGTCCCGCCAACGGGGAGACCACCCTTGATGGCATCGAGTAATAGGACCCTTGCTGCACGGTCTTTGATTGATCGGCCTGGATTGGTGGTTTCTAGTTTGAAGTAGATGTTGCGTCTGGTTTGCGCTGAGAGGGATTCATGTTTGATTAAAGGGGTGTTGCCGATGAGTGAGATGTATTCCTCGGATGTGATGAATGGATAGTCCTGAGACATGATGTTGATTGTCTTGTAGTGAGTGATATGGGATAGATCTTGACTGATATGTGTCTTTTCTTTGAGTACGGTGTTAAAATGAGCGTGACTGTTTTGGTATATATAGTAGGTGACTGTTACTTCACCAATTGGGCGGTTATATACACAGACTAGGCACCCCCTTTCAATACATATACTGATTGCGTGTATCTGAGAGAATCGAGGAAGCGAAGAGTTGAGCTCTGGGTGTTCAGGGCTCGGAGAGTGGCGTTGCCGAGCACCGTTTTCAAAATGATCCGATTTGTAATTTATACCCATTACTCAACCAATCACTAACATAACCACTCACACAACACTATATACAATGACCACCACAGTGTCCCCATCCATCGTCTTCAACCCATCATCTCAAAAACTCATCACACTCGCTGCGGGCTGTTTCTGGGGCGTGGAACAGATCTATAGAAAACATTACACCACCAAGGGTCTCGTGGACATCAAGGTTGGTTTTGCCAATGGTTCGAAAGAATTGACCAGTCCAAGTTATAAGAGGGTCTGTGAAGGTGACACAAACTTCGCGGAGGTGATCCAGGTCTCATATGACCCAGCAACGTTGAGCTTGGGGGAGTTGATACAGTTTTTCTACAGGATCCATGATCCAACCACACAGAACCAACAGGGGAATGATAGGGGTACACAGTATCGTTCGGCAATTTTCACACATTCAGATGAGGATTTAAAAACGGTGTTGGAGGTGACGAAGGAGTTTCAACCAAAATGGGGGAATGGGATCGTCACAAAGATTGAACCAATTGATACTTTTTATGATGCTGAGGATTATCATCAAGAATATTTGGATAAGAATCCACAAGGTTATCATTGTGAAAATCATTTTGTTAGGGATTTATAAATATGAAAAGATTCTTAAAATGGATGTTAATATAATGGATTTAAATTCTGGAAATAACTACATGTAATAATGTGAAAGCTATCGTCTCTTTATATGTCTGCGACAACAAAGAAGGAAAAGTGGCAATTCTCTGTAAACATCTTTGTAAAAGCACCAATGCAAAGATTACAGATAATCTTGATGGACAATGATCAACAATGTAATGACAACAGAGTCATATAATACTACATCAGATCACATAGTAAAGGATCATGGCAAAGAAATTAAAAAAAAAAAAAAAAAAAAAAAAAAAAAAAAATTCATTCATTCAAAGACATCAAAACATCATAGATTATAACATGACAAAATCAACAGAATATATGTCAAACGAAATAATAAACAGAAACAACGTCAAATAACTAAAAAAAAAAGAAACAAAGAAAAAAAAAACCATGAAACCCCACAAAAAAGTGGAACAAATTAGATAAATACATCTCAAGCAAAGAAAGAATTGAATAATGAAAACCCTAAGTACAAAATCAACCTAATAGATTCAAAAAATATGGAATGGAAAAAAAAAAAAAAACCAACCCATAATAACTCATGAAATGTCAAACAAGAAATGAAATAGTAATCCGCTCATTGCAGAGGTTTAGAAAATGGAATCTTAAACATGGAAATATCCGGAGCCTGGGCATAAGAAGAACCAGCAACGGCATTGACAACAACTCTCCCACCGATGATTCCATTACCTGGACCAGGAGGGACAACGATATTGGCGTTTCTTGGAGTTGAACCCCCTTTTTGTGGTTGTTTCGGATCTGAAGTGTAGTTATTACCTTGTATCTTTGCATTTGGGTTTCTTGGAGAGTTTCTTGGAGAATTCAGTGGTGATTTGTTCTGTTGCTTACCGTTCTGCTTTTGAGTTGATTGTGCCTCTGATGAAGTCGTCTGTTTAGTATTGTTGTTCTTGTTCTTACGACCATTTCTCTTGGGTTGTTGTGCTTGTCCTGGGTTAGATGGCTCGGTCTCAACCTTCTTTGGATTTCTTGGTCTCCCAGCATTCTTCTTGGGAGCAGAAGCAGCAGTAGTGGTAGAATCACCAGCAGTCTCACCATTCACAACAGCACCATCTTGAAAAGTCTTGTCAACCTGTTTCTTTCTATTGCGGTTCTGGTTCTGGTTCTGGTTCTGGTTGCGTGGCTTTGACTTTGGCTTTGGAGCGCCTCCGAAATCAGGTCTCAGACCACTCGGCAGCAGAGCAGCAGGTGGGATCTTGGACTTCAAAGAGTTATTGTTGTTGATATAGGAGCTATCGTAGGAGCCTGATGGTTGTGAGTTGACCATTGTGTGTGTGAGGTGGCGAGTAGCGGTGTAGTAGCGCAGCACGGGGATAGCAGGTAGTGTAGCAGTGGGTAGTAGCCAGCAGTAGCAGCAGATGTTGTATCTCAGCAATAGAGCGGTAGTTATCGTGGCGGTGGAAGCAGGAGAGTAAGAGCAGAAGAGTGTTCGTTGTAGAGAAGCGTGGACGGAGGATCGGTGATAACACAAAGCGCAACAAATTCCGCGGGCTCAGAACCACCGAGCTGGTACACTGATGAGAACACTTCAGAGGATAGAAGGGCACATAGGATACAGCAGACACTAGCAGGAAATAGCTACAATGGAGTACAACATCAAGAAGGAGAACCGCAAGAAGTTCCAGGACAAGACCAAGCTCAAACGTCACCACAAGAAGCACTACTCCAAGGTTGTGCGAGACGCCCCACCACCAGCTGAGGGAGGGTCGGAGGACGAGTCAGAGGAGGAACTGGATGAAGATGGCAACGTTATAGAGAAACTAGACGAGGAGGGCAATGTTATCCCACGGAGAAAGAAGAAACTGCAGGACAATAGTTGGCGATACAAGGAAGAATTGACCATTGATGGGTTGGATAATGACGATGAGGCGCTCACGCAGGCTAGGGCGATACAAAGATTAACATTGGATGATCCCATCTCAATTGATAAGTTTCCCACCTCTGGGAAGAAACATAAAGATTTGAACAAGATGACGAAGGATGATTTGTTGGGGTTCACGATCAGTGATTCGCAGTTTACGAAGACTGAGGGGAGTACTAATGATTACGCCGGCACAGCAACAACCGCTACTGGAAATGATGTAAAAACCAGCACGGAGAACCCTACAGAAACGCATAGATCCAATACATTCACCGAGTCCAGTGCCCCCTCGCGTGCCCCTCGCCACCTGGCCCAGGACGAGAGCTTCCTGGATGATCTCATCTAGCTTCTGAGCAGTGCCGGGTAACCTGTTGCTGTTCCGCGCACAGCGCACAATTTTTTTTTCCTTCTCATCGATGCTTTCAATTTGGCATTTCGTAGCTGCTACAACAACCACTGGAACTCTCTGATTTCCAACCCACATACACGCAATCATGGCTGTTTCCGCATCTAAAGCCAAGAGAGACGCTAAGAAGGCTGCTGCCGGTAAGAAGACCAAGGCCTCCAAGAACGACCCCGAGGCCACCGCCGAGGAGATCAAGAACTTGAAGTTGCAACAGGATAAAGATGGTATCTCTGACCGTGTTACCACCGGTGTTTTGGACTCCTTGGTCACATCCAGAGATGTCAAGCTCTCCTCTGTTTCTTTGCTTTTCCACGGTAAAGTGCTTTTACAAGACTCCACTTTGGAATTGAATTACGGTCGTCGTTATGGTTTGCTTGGTGAGAACGGTTGTGGTAAGTCCACTTTCCTCAATGCCATTGCCGCCAGAGAGTACCCCATCCCAGAGAACATTGATATTTATTTATTGAACGAGCCAGCCGAGCCAAGTGAGTGGTCCGCTTTGGAGTATGTCGTTCGTGAGGCTGAGAACGAGTTGAAGAGATTGGAGGACCTCGTTGAGAAGACCATTGAGGATGATGGTCCAGAATCCCCAATCTTGGATGGATTGTATGAAAAGATTGACTCCATGGACCCATCCACTTTCGAATCAAGAGCCGCCATCATCTTGACCGGTTTAGGTTTCAACAAGACCACTATCAACAAAAAGACCAAAGATATGTCTGGTGGTTGGAAAATGAGAGTCGCTTTGGCAAAGGCCCTTTTCGTCAAGCCAACCCTTTTGTTGTTGGATGACCCAACCGCACATTTGGATCTTGAGGCCTGTGTTTGGTTAGAAGAATACTTGAAGAGATTTGACCGTATCTTGGTGCTTGTTTCCCATTCCCAAGATTTCCTTAACGGTGTCTGTTCCAACATGATTGATATGAGAATGCAAAGATTGATGGCTTATGGTGGTAACTACGATTCTTACGAGAAGACCAGATCTGAACAAGAGACCAACCAAATGAAGTCTTACCAAAAACAACAAGATGAGATTGTCCACATTAAGAAGTTTATCGCCTCTGCTGGTACTTATGCCAACTTGGTGCGTCAAGCTAAATCCAGACAGAAAATCTTAGATAAGATGGAGGCTGACGGTTTGATTGAGAAGGTTGTCCCAGATCGTGTTTTCACTTTCAAATTCCCAGATATCGAGAAACTTCCACCACCAGTGTTATCCTTCGATGACATTTCATTCGCATACGACGGAAACCCTGAGCATAACTTGTACGAACATTTGGACTTTGGTGTCGATATGGACTCGAGAATCGCATTGGTTGGACCAAACGGTGTGGGTAAGTCCACGCTTTTGAAGATCATGACTGGTGAATTGCAAGCCCAATCCGGTCGTGTCTCAAGACATACACACATCAAGGTTGGTGTTTACTCCCAACACTCTGCCGATCAATTGGACTTGACCAAGACCCCATTGGAGTTTGTCAGAGACAAATTCTCCCACATTTCCCAAGATTTACAATACTGGAGAGGTCAATTGGGTCGTTTCGGTTTGACTGGTGAAGGCCAAACCGCCCAGATGGCAACCCTTTCAGAAGGTCAACGTTCCCGTGTTGTTTTCGCCTTGTTGGCTTTGGAGTCTCCAAACATTTTGTTGTTGGATGAGCCTACTAACGGTTTGGATATCCCAACTATTGATTCTTTGGCTGATGCCATTAACGAGTTCAACGGTGGTGTTGTTGTCGTGTCGCACGATTTCCGTTTGCTTGATAAGATTGCTAAGGATATTTACGTTGTTGAAAACAAGACTGCCACTAGATGGGATTCTAACATTAATGCTTATAAGAACAAGTTAGCAAAGAATGTTGTGTTATAATAATCTGAATACTATGGTTATTATTTCGTTAGGGGTTTTAAGTTATTGTTACAAGTTTTGATAAAGTGTTTAAAGATATTCTCATTAAGTTGGATTTGTAGTTACTCGTTATTCTTTATCAATGTTCAGGTTCATCGGATATAAGTGATATCAATATACGATGATGATGACGAAATTAGATTGGTCAAATTACAAGACACGTAGATGATGTTGAGATGATAATAAATCCCATCCACTTGAAAGAATGGATTGTGGAGAGACATGAGAGGAATGAATGGCAAATTATTGAAATCCGATGATCAATGATCTTAAAGTTGAAATCAAAGTGATCCGACCCAATAATTAATATCGATCAGCATAATATCCGAAATCAAACCAAAAAAACGAACCGCCCGGGGTAGCTTGGAGATGGAATGAATGTCATGAAATGTCAAGTGGTAATATGGGGTAAAAAGAAGGGCTGTCATGGGGGAAAAGACATAATCGGAGTGGATGAATCGTTGGGACAAAGTAGAAGCAAAAAGGTTCCGTTCAAACACCAAGGAACTGATATTGTTGACGATCAATGATACGTTTATAGATCTTATCATGTGCGTACTTGTCAAAAGTTGAACTGAGTAAAAAATTTGGACCCAACACAGATCTCAACTTGACCAAACCCAACGCCAAAGCACAAAATAAACCAAGGATAAGCAGTCCATTACCAGTCTCTAACGAGAATGCCAAAATGTAACCTGAAAAAACTGATGCAAAGATGAACAACAATTGGTTAAACCACAACTTACTGGCAAGAGCAAGGGAAAAGTCAACGTCAACAAGCTGATCACTTCCTTGGGAACGTTGTTGGATATAGATAACCAAGTTGGTGTAACAGCAATAAGTCAAATAAGAACAACCTAATCCAACCGCTGTGATGAGTGGAATTACAATTTCGATGAAATAACTTTGCCGGGTGATGATTGATAAGGTCATGATGGGCGTAAAACCTGGGCGGCTAATCGTCAAAACATGTTAATAACCTATTATTGGACAGAGTTGCAGTGCATTTCGGTATCCATTACGATTTGAAGTTGTTGATGTGTTCTGGTTAGAAGACAGTTGAAGTGAGGCCAAAGAACAACAGTATCCTTGCTGGGGCTGTAAAGGTGTAGATGTAGCACATATCTGTAGCAGTACTTGATAGAAGTGAACTTTTTTTTATTTTTATGAGGATCTGCGGGAATCGCCAGAGGGACATTTTTTATGATTTGAGACAGCTGCCGATCTTTGCGGCAAGAGTGAAGTAATTTGAGCGCCAATCTTGGAGTGCTGATAAGCACAGATGGTCCAGTAGCGAGAATACCCATCATCATGATCACTCATCCCAGTGAACCCACACACTTGTCCAACCTGTCAGCCCCAGTGTTCCTTCGTGGTGGACAGGGGGTCGCTGCCTGCAGGTCCGTGGTGCGTAGCCGGGGCGACGGGGTTTAGGCGAGCTGCACGAGGGGCCCGTTTGGGCAAAAAGTAAACACGGCCTTGGAAAACCCTTCCGCCGCTGAGGGCAGAACAAGTGGAGGATCCGATGCTGAAAGACACTGCAAATTCTGAAATTACTGCCGATCTTGCTCCAATCGGGATCACTAGTCTTACCAGCCCACCAATTCCACTAATCACACCGTTATACCCTGCTGAGATGTCGTTCAAGGGACACAGAAGGAGACCCACCTCCATTGCCATGGACGAGATCTTGAGAAGCTCAGGGAGTAATATGTACGTCGCCGCCGGTGGAGAACTACTACAGAGCGCTCTAGTCAAGAACGGATCCCCATCCAAGAGGCAACTCACTGGATCCACTTCGCAAGTGAGATTTGCCCTACCTAATGAAGATAACGTTTCGGACGATGATGATTTCCAGTCAGGAGATGACGAGGACAATGCCGATGTTGATTCTTTCCTCAGTGAAGATTGGGAGGACGTTGAAGGTGATCATGAGGACAGTTTTGAGAGAAAATTTATCTTCAATACCCAATCCAAAGCATTAATGGATCCTCAACGTGGGAGATCAAGAAAAAAAATGACCATTGGTGACTCTATGAGGGAGCTAGTTTCAAACAGCCCAGAAAGAAACAAACTATTCATCCGACCAAACTCTGAACTAAACCCAGGACAGATTCCAATCCCAGTTGAGGCACTGTTACCAACACCACTATCACCACAGAACAAGAACTCCAAGAGACCATCATCACTTATATACAACGGTGCAGGTTATGAACCATTTGAGTCTCAGTTCGTCAACAATGACTACCTTCCAAGAAGCAAACAACTACAACCATCAGCCACAAACGACACAATCAGATCAAAGGTACCAGAACTTCGGCCATCATCATCAAAGATAACCATACCTACCAACCTTAATGACCCAGCTCTTGCCAATGGTGCAAAGCCACCGTCGTTCGATCTTGACAATGAGTCTGAAATTGCCAACCCAAGTCCACAAGCCAAGAGATTGAACAACTCACTCAACAAGAGATTTTCATTCCCACCAAGAGTGAAGACTGGTGAAAATGGACCATCACAAAGACATGTATCACCGCAGAGACAAGGTCCAATCAATGTCAATAACAGATTCAAGAACCTTCCACCTGTTCCAGCTATCAAGAGAGTTGAGCAACCAAAAGCACTGGGATTACAGATTTTCTCAGAGGATGGAACAAGACCAATGGCTAAGAGAAGCTCATTCAACCAACTGCCTGTTGAGAACAACACAGCCCTATCAATATCCACAGAGGAAGCTTCGCCAACCAGACCGCCATCACGGTTTAACGGTATCCAAAGACACTCCCATAGAAGATCCAAATCACAGGTTATTGATTTTAATATCAATGATATGGAGCCGGTGAACGAATCAGTTCAAGCTGTTCCACAAGAGAGATTTAGACCAGCAGAGCCACCAAGACCATTGCATAGCAGTCTTCAATTCAAGAACAAGAGCACGACTCAGAGATCGGTCCAACCAGAAGTGGTGAATACCAATCAATACAGACTGCTTTCTGTTCCAAGAAGCGAGTCTTTCTCATCTATACAAGACTCGATCCAAGACTCCATTGAGATTCACAATCAACCATTACAGAGACCGATGCTCTCCATGCCAAGGGATGAATCATTCACATCTACTCAAGATTCAATTCAAGAGTCCATCCAATTATCCATCCAAGAATCATTCGCATCGATGAACAACGAAGTCGATCAATTGTTAGACCTTGGTGGACTCATCATCTCATCTGGTGGAGACATGACCTTAACGGAGGAACAAATCGCCAACATGGATAAGTCCATCGCATCCCAATCACAGATCTATCAGGAGCCGGTATTGAAACCAAGAGCTGTCGCACAGGAGAAGATGGCACTGAAGACAATGAATAACTCAACTAATTACACATCATTGGCCCCACAACCGTTAGGATCACACATGCAACCACAACGTGTGTATGCTAATGATAACCTTGAGGCCGAGAACATTCGTTCCACGAGTGCTTTGATGAGATTGAGAAAGAAAGGTTCTCCATTACTGAGTCAATCGAGTTACCAATCATCCGAGGTTTCTGAACAATTCTCAAATGCTTCTACAGCTATGACTGCCGATACAATATTTTCTAATAATACTGTTGAGTCTCCACGTTATGAAGTGATTGATCTTACACGTATGAATGTTGGTGGCAAGGGACAGAATCATGGATCACCAATGAGAAACGATTTGATAAGAAGCGAGATGCATGAGATGGATGATGGTGAGTTCAGAGAGACGATCATAATTGAAAGCGATGATGAAGAGGAGAAACAGTATAATAAAGTGGCCAGTTCACAGGGAAGATGGAGTGTGAGACCCTCACCTGCTTTATCAACGTTTTCTTTTGAATCAGTTTCATCAGATGTTCAAACAAATTCTCAAACATCCACACAGAAACCAAGGCAATTGAGACGATACACATCCAAGCGTAAATCCGTGATGGAGCTCTGTGATGACACGATGCAAAACACAATGGACGTGATGGACACATTGAAGAGACAACGCACGCTCTTGATCCAGAAACGTAATCAACTGATGAAGATGAAGCAAAACGACGAGGTCAAACTTGGTGAGATCAGAAGGATCCAAGAAAGCGTCAGAAGGGTCCATCAGAAGGAAAAATCTTTGGAGAGACAATTGACACAGAGGTCAACGGCTTCAAGTTCAGCGGAGAGTGATTATTTCGATTATGCAAATTCAGGTTCTTACGATTTTCAAACTTTCATGAGAACAAAATCTGGAACGTCATTGGTGTCAATGGGACATTAATTTGATGGAATTTTAAATATATTTAAGGAGTAATAATAATAATAATGATAATAATGCTGAAAGATTAACATGGCATAGGTAAAATCGTATGGATGCAAATACAATGACTAGAAAGAGTCTAATGATGAATTGTCATCACCGTATGAACCTTCAGAGATCGGTGATAATTCATAATCCTGGCCTTTGGAGAAACCAGGACTCGGTGTAGTGAATGAAGTGTTTGGAGTTGAATATTCGAAGGATTTCTCCTTCTTCTCAGGTGTTGTTACATCATTCAACGAATGAGATCTATGAAACAATGTAACCGTCTTCTCACCGGTCTCGAATTTGGTATTCTGTGGCGTATCAACCATCAATCCATTAGAACGTAATCTGAAGCTGTTACTCAGCGATTTCGAGCGTGCATACATCGGTGGGCGTTGAAATTGTGGAGAATCTTCGAATTCGTAATCATCAGGTATTTCATTGATCTCATCAAGGAGGGAATCGTAAGAACCATTGGGGTTGGTTTTGTGGTAAGGGGTTTCATTATCGTCATCGGACATCCATGAATATCGATTCACGTTGAATTCTTGTTCCATGTTCACTGGTAATTGATGATATTTCAAGGATCGTGATTGTTCAAGTGGAAATTTGTTTCCCTGTTCTGTGAAATCAGGTGTATGTGGATCAGCTTCCGGTTGATGTGATTGTGGTTGTTCTTGATGGTCATCAAATTGAAGTACTTTACTCTGCGGTTCAGCTGACACAGCCTTATTTATCCTTGAAACAGGAACGATATCATCATCATCTGAGAAATATTTCTTATTGAAAATCTCTTCATCGTCATTATACTCATCATAGTCCTCATCGAAATAATTCATATCATCATCAAAGAAATCCTCATCCTCATCAACGAAATCATCAACATAAAACCCGTGTCCCTTAACCGGGGCCTGTGTCTCATTCTCAACCTCCGATGGATCTTTATAGTACCTCACTGAACTGTTTCGCCCCGGCGCAGCTTCTTGGTCGAATGAAAACTCACTCTCATGTGATGATGCCCTATCACTTTCATTGTCCTTCTCCACAAGGTCGAACCCGACTTTTTTCTGTGTGTTGGTCCGTATACCCAGGCCACTCAGACCTTCAAGCTCGATAGGTGAGGCTAACCTCAACTCCTCATCAGAAGCAGTCTCATCCGCTGGTGGTGGACTGTCCAAGTCGGTCGTGATGATCTGAGCACGTCTATGCAATGTCTTCTTCTTCTGATCGGGCGTTCGTGATTGTTTCCTTGGCGATAATTGATCAGGGATCTCCAGGACAGTGTTCAAGGGTAGCTCCATCTGGTTTCTATCCTTTGTGGATATTACCGTGTCCCGATTCGATTCTGCCATTGGGTCAAGTGTGGCGTGTAATGCCTCTGGTGCCGATTGTGCCAATGAATCAGACGAGCTTGAAGATGCGATTGATGATGGTGGTGATTGTAGACTGATTCTTTTCGTACTTGATATTATATTATGCTTCCGATCCATTGCTGAGACTCCCCATTCATGGGTCCGTGTACCCTTAATCATCGGTGGTGGGGATGGTGATCTTCTACTCGGTGACACTGGTGAAAGACCATTGATGTTCGTGGAGGAGCCCTTACCCCTATGAAAGAGCCGCTGGAGCTTGTTCGACTTGTTCCAGTTCGGGGACCCGGGTACGTACCCTTTCACAGGAGATGTGTTGAGTGCAGGAGAGCTTTGGCTGGACATGGTTGTGGTGTGCTCTATCAGTGGGGATGGCGCGTTGATGCCATTGGAGTCGTCCATGGAGAGGTTTGCCGAGGAGCCCCTCCTGTGGGACTTGATGAATGATCTCATTGGACGATACGCTAGCTCTTGAGCGAGACTTGTGTCGTGATACGGGTATCTAAGGCCATCCACAGACAAATCTGTACTGCGTGAGGGCGGCAGGTGTGCGGGTGCGGGCTACGATAAGCTGCAGTCTTGGACCATGATGACTTCTATAATTCTAAAGGGCTAGAAGCCACGTGGCCACGTCCACAAGCATCTCAGGGATGACTTCATGGCCACAGTCATATTCAAGTGCTTGGAACCTCTTTGTTGTGTCCAGTTGTGTGTGATCTTCGAAAGAATACCCGTTTTGCTTGAGGAATGTGGATGAATATTTGGGTGGTACCAATGGGTCCTTACGGCCGAATAAGGCAAGTGTTGGCACGTTTCCCTTTGCAAAGTTGTTCAAAACGTTCTTATCATCCCTGGAAACGATATTGAATAAATGGCTTGGGTATTTCGCCACATCTATCTTGGGTGCGATTTCAGCATCATATGATTTGTTGTAAAGATCATTCTCACCAAAATCGTATAATCTATTCAACACCAATGAAGACAGGTCGAAACTTGGAATGATCGGCACACACCCAGCAAATAGCTCCGGATACTTATTTGTCGCTCTGATTGTGATATGACCACCCATCGAAGCACCGGAAACGATATGTCTCACACTAGAGAACTTGGACAACAGTGGCAGATTAGCCGGTAGGAATTCAATCACCCCTTTCAGATCCTCCACACTCAGTGAGATCGTCGAGAGCATGTCGATGGCATGTGTATCGTTTCCTTTGTCCCATGCTTGGGTCTTCAACTTCTCAAACAGGTGTTCACCATGGTTTCTGTTATCCCATGCGAGGAAGATTAGTGACTCATCCGGGTTGTTATCCTGTGTGTAGTAAGCCTTGATGGTGTTGGTGGCATCACTGATGGTCTCGGTGGCGATGCTCATACCACGCCCATGGAAGTAGAAGACGATTTTCAGTCTGTTCTGCGTTGGATCATTGGAAAGACTGGCAGGGTCGAATGGGTTTGGTTTGGTCTTGTTGTAGAAACCGTACACTTTGGTCCCGCCCTGGATCGTGATTGTCTGTTCGATGTCTGATGTGGTCATTATGAGGAGTATTGTTTCACAGTGTGAGAGTTCTTAGAGCAAAAACGCCAGGGAATCGTCCTAGAGATAATTATGAATCCAGCTTCAACAACAAAGCATTCATAGTGTGTTAGATATGAGGAATCAGAATATATAGTTTTTCCGGCCGAACCGAAAGAGGAATCAACCCCGCGCTACGAACATGCAAAGATATCGAAACTAATCACAGATTAGACTATCTAAAGCTCATAGAGGAACTTTGACGCATCTTCCAACATCTCCTTTGGAACCTCATGGCCATATTGATATTTAATAGCCTGGAAATTCTTCGAGTTATCCAACTTGTCACGGTTTTCCGCGGTGATTCCATTATGTTTCAGGAAAGCCTGGGAGATCAAGAGTTTCACAATTGGGTCAAATTCACCGAATTGTGCCAAGGTCTTGACCCCATTCTTGATATAGTTGTTCAAGATGTACTTGTCATCGTCGGCAATGGCATCAAAGACGACTTTAGGGTATTCTTCCCATGATGTGAGTTGTGGCAAGACATCTTTTTCGTAATCATAGTTGTAAACCTCTGTGACAATCTCCTCTGGACCATAGATTCTCTTGAGCAACAGAGAAGTCAAATCGAAAGTTGGAATCATTGGAATAGCACCATCGAACAACTCTGGCAACAATGCGGCGATTCTGATGGTGGTGATACCACCTAATGAAACACCAGCGATAACTTTCTTCACCTCTTGGAACTTTGTGATCAATGGGATGTTACGTGGTAGGAACTTGACGATCCATTTTACCTCATCAACAGCGACATTGACAACCAGCGAACGGAGATCAACACGATCGTTGACATCTGGATGGACTCTTCTCTCACCGTCATTTCTATTATCCCAAGCCAAGATCAACAATGGAACGAGATCAGGATCCTCATTACGATAATACTCAACCAACCATCTCGTAGCGACACCACGACTGTGTGCTTCCACACCACCACCACGACCATGGTAGAAAAAGACAACCTTCAGCTTGGCGTTCTCCTTTGGGATGGATCCCTCATCGAATGGGTTTGGTTTGGACTTGTGGTAGAAGCCGAAAACTTTGATACCTTCGTGGAATGTGACCGTTTCGGTGAATCTCTCATCTGGGATGTATTTTAATCCTTGTGACATTGTGTGTGCTTGTCAGCAAATTGCAATTGATGCTCTCTAAACATGACCAAACCACGATTTGAGAATAAAGGAGAATCTGGAGTGTACTTATATTCGGTGAAATGTGGGACCTATCTTTTCGGCAGATCTTCCGTATCTGGAAACACAACGGTTTCCCCCCACAAATCCAAGTAAAGAACCCCAACAAGGTGGGGATAGGCTTGGTCCGTGACTAATAAGATTTATTATCTGGAGATCATCGGGGTTTGGTAGGCTATTCGGCCATTAGCGGGTGATTAGATAGCCTACGTTGTTCACTTCGCCGGCTACTCCTTCCCCTTCTGACAGTGGTCAGGTTTCTCTGGTTTGCGGGGATAGAGATTTAGATCATAATCACAGATACTGGAATGTTCTACAAATTTCAAATAAATAACTCCCATAATATTACCCAACAATATTTCTAAAATCATTAATTCTATCAAAACGTCAACTGTTCCAAAGTTCTACTCAACTTGGCAGCTCCAACGGTGGAAACATCCCCCTCCAGTCCCATTTTTGCCCTATTCAACTCCAACCCTTCCAGTAGCATACACGCTTTACAAATCTTATTACTCGATAGGTATCCACATTTTGTACACCTGTTCCCATCTTTGAACCCGTTATTCAACGACACAGACCCGTCTGCTCTGATCTCCATTTCATTGTTATCCGTGATGGTCTTTTTGGCATTCTTCCTGAATTGTGTACGGATCTTTTTCTGCTTGAGAACCAAGTTCTCACCGGAATGGATGATGTCAATGATACAACTTGGTCGTATACTCTCCAGATTCTTCATCAATTCCCTTGCTGTGCCCCTGAAAGCCTCTGGTGCATATGAGCACTCCGTTGAGAAATAGTCCAATTTTTTATAATGCGCATAGAGCACAATCTCCTTCTGATATGAGTATTTGAACGGTTTGGACCGCTTGATTGGTGATCCGGCACTCGAGGTCATGATCGCTGTTGATTTCTCCAAACGGGCAACATCACCACGCAACAAGTTCATCAACACGGTCTCGGCCATATCGTCTGCATTATGGCCCGTTACAACGTGATTGATCTCCAATTTCGCAGCACCACGATCAAGGGCTTGACGGCGGAAGACTCCACAATATGTGCAACTGTTTCGTATTCCCGCACAGCTGACAATCTCATCCATGGTCCAGTTGTACAGGTCTCGGTATGAGACGATCTCTAGAGGGAGCTGGTATTGTTGTTGGTTTCTCTTCACCGTGGCGAGCGAATCATCACGATACCCGATGATGCCTTCATCGATACTCAGGAGAACAATATGGATCCCGTAGTTATATCTCTCGTTCAATAACTTCATGACGTATGCAAGAACAGTGGAATCCTTACCACCTGAGGCACCAACGGCAACACGTTCCCCAGGATAGAATAGGTTGTTTGAAACGATGGTGTTGTGGATTTCAGTTTCAAAAACGTCATAGAAACAGAGCTTACATATCTTTTGCAAGTTTTTTGGTCTCTTGACGATGGCTTTGCGACAGTGACAAAGCTCACAGAGTTGGGAGACTTTGGGTCTCTTTGGGATGTCTGGCATGGGAGAATGAAGCAGCAATAAGATGTGGGGACAGCAGTGGTTGCTGAGGCCAACTGTGGTTAGTTGTAGTGGTAGTGAGAAGCTCATCGCCTGTGCAAAGTGGGGGCCGTGCGTGCTGACACTTACGCAGGGGGCCTCAGGATATACACGTATTCCATTGCATATTCTGCCCAACGTGTGCTCACGTTTACGCTGGGACGGTGCCGCCAAAAATTTTCTGTGAAAAAAAATTTGGACGAAGCTCACGAGATCAACACCTAACACGCCTATACAAACCCTTCACTTCCCACCCTCCACTCCCACACAATGGCCAGTCGTTTCTTCCAGGGCGGTGAATCAGACTCCGACTACTCCTCCTCCGAGGAAGAACTCCTCTCCTCTTCCGATGAGGAGCTCCTCTCTTCCGAAGACGAGGCCCAAGGGGCTGACGCCAACGACGACGATAGTGACGATTCCCTCTTTGCCGGCGATGACAGCGACGACAGTGACAGTGACGACGAGGCAATTGGTAAAGGCCCTGCCTACTTCCTTAAGAAGTCCAACGTGAAGGACTCTGATGACGAGAGCGACGACGATGACAGCAAGAAGGTTGTCAAGAGTGCTAAGGAAAAGATGCTTGATGAGATCAGAGGCGCCATCGTCACCATTGACTCGGCCAAGAATTTGAACGATTGGACCTCTGTGCAAACCGACTTCGAGAAGCTCTCCAGAACACTTGTCCGTGCCGATCAACAAAACATCCCAACCCCAGCTTCCTATATCAAATGTCTTGTTGGTCTCAATGAATACATCTCCAACGTGACCAATGAGGAGAAGAAGAAGTTGAACGGTACATTGACCAAGGCCTTCAACGCTATGAGACAAAGAATCAAAAAAGAGGTTCGTGATAAACAAACTCTTGTTGATCTCTACACTTCCAACCCTGAGGCCTTCGCTAATGATGATGCACCAATCACCCAATCCATCAGATCCTCCCCAGCTCCAGAAGAATCAACCGAATCATCATCCACCACCACAAAGGGCGTCAATTCCGATCTCTTTGCCGCTTACAAGCTCGTTATCGAATCAAGAGGTAAGAAGAACGTGGATGTTTATGAAAACATCAACACATTGGAACAATTACTCGAGCGTGCCTCATCCCCATATGAGAAGATTATCGTGTTATTACTTTTGATCCCAGTCAGATTCGACAGTGCTTCCAACACTTCATACATGGCCTTGCAGCAATGGAACTCCACCGCTAAGGACATCAACACCTTGTTCGCCATCTTGGAGGAACACAAGGATTCATACCGTGTTTTGGAGACCGCCGAGGCTATTGATGACATTGAAGTGCCACCAAAGGCCAATGCTGCCGGTGTTGTTGAGATCTTGGGTTCAGTCGTGGCCCTCGTTGAGAGATTGGACGATGAGTTCACCCGTTCTTTACAAGTTATTGACCCACATACTACCGAGTACATTGATCGTCTTAAAGATGAACAAGTCATTTACAGCACCATCCTCAGAGCACAGCTCTACTCCGAGCTTGTCATCCCACAAGGTGAGGCTGCCAACGCATCTGGTGATCAAATAGGGAGAATCGTATCGAGAAGAGTTGAACATATCTATTTCAAGAAGGTTGAGCTTATATCACTCATTGAGGCCAAGGCATGGGAGAAATTCACCGAGAAGTCATCATACATTGTTGAATTCTCCAAAGAGGACAGTTATACGGATTCACTTTTGGATGGACTTTGTTCAGTGTTGTACAAGCAATCTAATTCCACTTTGAGAAAACGTGCAATGTTGGCTCATATCTACTACTATGCATTCAACAACAAATATTTCAAAGCTAGAGATATGTTCTTGATGTCACATTTACAATCCACAATCCACACCTCTGACCCGGTTGTTCAAATTCAATTCAACAGAGCCTTGGTGCAATTAGGATTGTGTGCTTTCAGAAATGGATTGATCTCAGAGGCTCATCAAACTTTGCAAGAGATTGCCACCTCACAGCGTCATAGAGAATTATTGGGCCAATCAACCTTGAGATTCACTAACCAGACCAGCGCTGCTGAGAAACAAAGAATCTTGCCATTCCACATGCATATCAATTTGGAATTGATCGAGTCCGTTTTCTTAACTTCAAGTTTATTGATTGAGATCCCACAATACGTCCAATTAGGCTCAAGTGTCGATGCTAAGAAGAGATTACAATCCCGCTCCTTCAGACGCTTCTTGGAGTTCCATGAGAAGCAAACTTTCCAAGGTCCTCCAGAAGGTACAAGGGATTCCATCATACATGCCGCCAAGGCTTTACAAGCTGGTGAATGGAAGAAATCCGTTGATTTATTGGTTTCTATCAAGATTTGGAACTTGTTCCCAGATTCAGATGCTATCAGAGCCATGATAAAAGAAAAAATCCAAATTGAAGGATTAAGAACTTTCCTCTTCCAGTTCAAATCATTCTATTCGAAACTTTCAATCAAAAAATTAACTCAATTGTTCGAACTCCCAGAAAGCAAGGTCTCCGCCGTTGTCTCCAAGATGATCTTCAACGAAGAGATCCCAGCCGGGTTGGATCAAGTTTCAAACTCCATCATCTTCACAAAGGGCACTGAACTCACCCGTCTCCAGGAATTGGCCCTCATGCTCTCCGACAGAGCACAGACCCTCTCCGAGCGTAACGAACGTCTCGCGGGCGCACATTCCCAAACACAGCGCCAAGATCACGGTGACAGACAAGCTTCATCGCACGAGAACAAGCGTTCTGAACATCGTTCGAATCATAGGGGATCCAGTTTCAAGTTCGCCCCGGTTACCGGTGCGTTGGCTAGTGAACCGGCTACTATTTCCGGTGCGCTCAATGGCATGGATAAGAGAAGACAGAATAGATCCCGTGCTTGAAGGTTGGAAGTTGGTGAAGGATATATATAATGGATTCGTATAGATATATGGATTATTGCAAGCTAATTGATGTTGTAGTTGTTGCTGAATTAAATTGCTAAAAAATCCCAGTGCTGCGTAATTTTTGTTTGTTGGGCCTTTTTTTTTTTTCGCTAAAACATTTCCCTCCCAACCCGCTTCACACAACAGAAGCAACCCCAACCACAGCGGTATCACCACACACCACGCCATGGGCTTCTTCAGAGGACTCAAGTACTACGCCAAGACCACCCTCGCGGTCACCATTCTCAGTGGGTGTGCCGTCTACGGTGTCCTTGCATCCATTGCACTCTCCCTTGTCGGGAAGCGTCATTTGGCACAATGGTCCACAGCGCGTGCTTTTTACTGGAGTTTCAGTACCTTGTTGGGAATCAGAATCAATTTGATCAATGGTGAGAGATTGGAGAAATTACCAGCTATCATTGTCGGTAACCATCAATCCACTTTGGATATTTTGATCTTGGGTAGAATCTTCCCAAAGGGGTGTACCGTCACTTCTAAGAAGTCGTTGAAATGGATCCCATTCTTGGGTTGGTTCATGTCGTTGAGTGGCACCTTCTTCTTGGATAGATCCAACAGAGAGAAATCCGTCAAGATCCTTAAACAGGCATTGTTGGAATTGAAAGAGAAGAAGAGAGCTTTGTACGTCTTCCCAGAAGGTACCAGATCCTACGCTGACCAACCAACGTTATTACCATTCAAGAAGGGTGCATTCCATTTGGCCCAACAAGGTGGCATCCCAGTGATTCCAATCGTTGTGTCTAACACGTCATCATTAATCAACCATAAAACCCAAACCTTCAACACTGGAACTATCACCATCAAAGTTCTCGAGCCTTTCTCCACCGAGAACCTCGAGCCATCGGAGGTTTCCCAATTCAGCGAGACCGTGAGGGAATCCATGCTGTCCGAGGTGTCCAAGTTGGGATACTCACAACCGGATGGTGAGGCGAGTTTAAACCAGGATGTGGAGAATCATACGGATTACGAAAGTACCCCAAATGATACGCCGGATCTTTTGGATGATGTTGTTGCTCCAAAGGGCTCGAATGCTGAGAGAACTAGCCTATTGAGCAAGTCTTCTTCTAATTAGATCATTGTCATAATGTCTGCTTTATATCTTCCATTCTATTCTTGCTATTGACATATCTTAGCTATTAATTATTTACATATACATACCATTCTTTTTCGTAATATATCACGTCCTACCATTGTATAGTACTCATTCTTTCCGCTACAGATCCAATATTTGAAGAGATTTGTTTACTTGATGATCATCCATGAGTTTCATTAATCGCTCAATCCGCTGAAATCCATGGATGACAATGTATGTATGGTGACACATGTATACATAATTTAGATTCTGGAAACCCATCACGATAGAGGAAGTGAACTTTGACGATTTCAAACATCGTTATCATTCATTCTCATATTTTCAAAAGTCCTGAGACCAATGGATACACTAAATGTAATTTGAAGAAATTGCCATTTCACTGCAAATACAAATTACTTGTAATGCATGTTTACCTCGTGTGTTTGCAAGTTTCTTAAATGCCAAATGGGTGAAAATGAGATAACAAAAACTATATCTATAAGGTTGTGCGGAGGACTTAAAATGGGGAGTGTATGTAGTGTGTTGTTCAAGTTGTTGAAATGATTTTCCCCCGACGTTGTGTGTGTTTTCTTCTATTATTCGTTCAAATAATTAAGCGTACTCCCGAAAAGAGCAAATCTTCAAAAGAAACAGAATGATAAGCCCATGGACAATTGTTGAAAAAACATTGAATGAATGATTTCGTGTGGATGAAAATAACATTCATAAGTGGACGGGAAAAACTTGACTCGTTTTCTCAGATTTGTTCATAGTTCACTGGTCAGAAGATTATAAAGTGCATGACAGCTTAAATTCTGGAATCTTGGACACATTGAAGATCACCACAAGTTTCAATTAAAGACGAATGTAAATTATCAAGTCCTTGGGCTACGATCACCGTCAGTAATCATAAAGAGTAAGCACACAATTTACAAAGAAAATGTTAGATTTTATGGATGGGGAGGATCAGGTGAATTGGGCAACTTTGGTTGAAAGTTTCGATTAAAAATTTCGAGACCGAATGTGGCCCCAACTACTTTTATACAAGCACTATTACTCCGACTTTACTTATCAGTAACTAAGGTAATGTGGTATGATTAAAACGATACAGATATATACGGTGTTCAGGAGTATTATTCAAAATTCATGGTAAAACTAATCTCTTCTTTGACGTTTACCACCATGTTTGAAACCGTTGAATTTTCTCTTTTTGAAATCCTTACGACCTCCGAAATTTGAATTTTGAGCCTTCATCTCCACATAGGAAGGTTTTGACATGATGATTTCGAGATCCTTCCCGTTGAATTGTGGTTTTGGGGTTAACTCGACGAATTTCTTAGCATCGGCCAATGAGGCGAATTCGATGAATACGGACTTCTTGAACTTCTTACTGTCATCCCTTCTAAGTCTCACCTCGTTGACTTTACCAAACTCGGAGATCCACTTCTCAATGTCGGACTGGGTGGAGTCGGTCTCATCTTCGAACCCCTTTATGTAGATGGATCTTTGGAAACGTTCCTGTTTGACGGATTCATTTGGTTGTAAAATTGGGGATTTTCTTCTGACCAACTCGTTATCTTCGGACACGACGAGGAACTCAGAGGTCTTCAAAGCATCAACAACAGCGGCCAATGGTCTGAATTTCTTCATTCTGTTGAAAGAGGCAATGGTGGCAATGCTGACCCAACCTTCTTGGTTGGATTGTACGGTACGCCACAAGAACTTATCCTTTGGCAAGTTGGTATCACTGAAGTAGAACTCCACTTGTTTCAAAACCTCCTCTGGGGCAAATGGGACAGCTTCAGCCTCAGTAGTCTCGGTGGCCTCGGTGGCTTGTGGCTTCTCCTCCTCTTTCTTCTCTTCAACTGGGGCAACTGGGGTCTCCTCGACTGGGGCCTCGGCGACAGGGGCAGCCTCAGCTGGAGTAGTTTCTTGGACGACTGGGGTCTCCACAGCCTCGACTTTCTGCTCCTCACTCATGGTTATGCTATGTGTGTGGCGGTGTGTGGGAATAGTGTGTAGCCAGATGTGCTCTTTGTTAGGATCTCATCGCCAAAAGTCTGCGTTCCCAAAAAAAATTCGAACTCGCGAAACTTCGGAAAGGAATTCCGATGTAATTGCGAGAATATTCCGAGGCTCTTCCAATACCTTTTTGGCCGATACTAGTACTCATCAGCACGCACACACTGGTAACTCTATCTCATGATGTTCTGGATTCAGGATCTGCCTTCAGATTTTCAAAAACAGCAGTAGTCAAGATTTCAAGTTTTTGAGTGTTTTGAGACCTAGAAGGTGTGGATCAAATGAGACTGTAAGACATACTCCATTTCTATTGAGTAAAGGATTAGTATTACTTTCTGTTCAAATCTCTAGATTTTCTGTACTAGCTCTCCTAAAACATATCCTTTATCATGTGGAGGGAATCATGCATCTTCCAATACATACTTTTCTTACTAAACGCCAGCTTCATGGTGATTTCATACCGAATTTTCCAGCCTTGAACTTACCATGCCTCAAAACTTTGCATCTGGGTTTCTGCAATGTATACCCAAAGGACTTTAAGCCTATTCTAAACCACCTTAAAATGCTGGACATCCTAAATATTAAAAGTTTCTCTCTTGTTCCTCCAAATCCAAGGATTGCACCATATCTCTACAGGTTTCCCGATATTTCTTTCAATAACTGAGTGACATGGAATTTTTATGGATTCTCAAATGGAGCAGGGTTGAAAAAAGTTCTTCATTTAACCAGATTGGAAGTTTTTGGAGTCAGATTGTTGAAAACTGCCAATGACGAAATTGCAAGAAATCAGGGTCTTGACTCAGAATTGTTTGTTGACCGACGTTCCTTTAACAGTCTTGGTATGTTTAAGTCGTCCATAACTCTTCATTATGGAGACTTTGAGAATCAGGAAATTCGGGACTTAAGAACCATGTGAAGAATTGAGTGATGGGAGAAAAGACGAATAAGACACATGTATCTAAAGATTTGTTCTAAAGTCCACAACTGGAGGTACTTTACTTAAATGTATTTGGAGACCTCCAAAATACATAGTTGCAGTATACTATTACATTGTTTGCCATCAAGTTCACACGCATGACTTTTATTTTTTTGAAGCTAATTTCATAGTTAACATCCTCTTTATCAACAAAACATTAGAGAGACCACTATATTTCAATATTATATATATGTTCTCTAACCCTTGCAGAGTGCTACTATTTAC
>JAJMBA010000092.1:0-25448 GCA_030565205.1 Williopsis galapagoensis
TCATGCACTGTTACAAACGCCATTAGCTTGCAGTATGTACATATCTCTAGCCAGGGGCATAGCATGATATTGTATAAGCCCTTGTCTTCTCCTTACGTAATGTCTTACATAACAGTAACACGGGACTGTGGTCCTGACAAAATTACATAACACGGAGAAGAAGATTTTGGAAAGTTATTAGTACCAAACAGCTACAATTTATAAAATGTCCTTGATGAGTTTATTCAACATTCTATATGATCTAGAAGTACAGTGAATCCTGAGTTGGTCCCAGATAATCACGCCTATTGAACTTCATTAAACAACCTCTTTCTCTGATTAGCCAACATATATCTCCTTTCACCAGTCAACACCCTTTCTGAGAAATAAGCATCATCTTCAATCTTCACCTGTGCCCTTTCCACAATGGTCTTTGCATCGTTCATTGTGATTCTCAAATCCATAAATTTGTTCTTCAAATCCGGTTTGATCGACGATAATCTTGAATAATTATATGAATTCACATAAAACGTTAACAGATCGATTTTAGCCTCGTTGATGGCCTCATAATCGACATGGAGCTCACGATATTTGATCTTCGGATTGTATGATTCCAACTTGGATGCAATTTCCAATAATGCCACAGCGATGACCGATGGGGTGACTTTCAATCCGATTTCCAACTGGAACGTATCATAACTCATTTCCCAGGACAATAAAGCCACCGCTCTGGGGATTTTTAACGTTTTAGATATCTTGACGATGTATTCCTCCACATGATGCGTTCTGAAATCAAAGGAAATGGTCTCTAATAGCTTGAACTCAATCTGTAGTATCTTTCTCTTGTACGCCTCCAGCTGGTCCGCATTCAAGGACATCGCTCGTACTTGATTCATCGTCACGAGAATGATATCTCTCAGCTTCTTGATCGTGTCCTCATTCTTGGATGCCACGAATAGACAGGCGGTGGCAATGTCCATGTATTGTGACAGTTCAAACTTGTTATGGAGATGATACCTCTGGTAATAATTCATCGCGGTCTCCAAGGTCCGGAGGGGAAACTTGAGGTGATGGATCGTCTTCATGAGGAAGCCCAACACTTGATTCGTTCGCTGTTCGTATGTTTTGTAATTATCAATGGTGGTGGATTGGGCATGTTTGATCTGTGCTTGGGTGAGGTATGGACGTGATAGTTGAATGGTAGACTGCAGTGAACCCTTGAGGGGGGATTCTGGAGTCACTGGTGAGACTCCGTTCAGGGAGTTCTCTGGTTTGAGTGCAGACATGACGTGTATCAAGTTCGAACAAGGGGGATGCGTATGGTTGTTGTGTTCTGAGTGGTTATCTCCTTATCCTCATCTCTCTCCATACAAAACAAAATGCTCAAGGTGCTAAAAATGGCAAGTTCCGGGGAGTGAAGTGCTCGTGATCAGAGGCCCCGGATTATTACTATCGTCACGTGCCGAATACTTGCCATTTTTTTATGGTATTTCAATCACGAACACGACTAGTACTTCATAAAATGCTAAGTGGATGGTGCTAAGATGCTTCAATGGAAGGAGATCACAGGAATGGTTACAGAATCTCATATATTCGGGTTTGTCAATTTTTCTCATAAAATGTGAGTTTTTCTCTAGTATTTTCAACGTTTCTTGGAACGTACAGGTTGCAAGTTCAGAACTATATCGAAACATTAAAATAATTTCAAATACAGTTATAATAGTAAATCCAACAATTTACTACATGAATTAAATACCGAAAAATAGGGCCAATGTTTTTCAAAATTTATCGGGGTTTTTTTCAAGTGGGGCTGAAAATAGGCATACCCAAGGGTGGTAAAACTCCGCTCAATTTCAAACGACCCATGATTTCATGTCAAACTTTCGACTCAACTACCTGGTAAACACTGCACACATAAATAACTCCTTTGATCAACTACAGCACGAAACTCAATATCATTTCAATCGTACGGGTAGTTTACGTCATCTTATCTCACTAACCCCGCTGCGGCATTAGAGCGGCCGGTGCCGAGAACGCTTTTACAGAGACTGTGATGATTTTCGAATCCGATATGGAATTGATGCTTTATCTTTTCACGGTACTATATATGACCATGAAATTGCTTGACCTAAAGTCACCAGGTCTCTAGAGGTCTTTGATGTTCGATATCCAGCAGACAAAATGAACAAGCAGGTAGATCAAGAGATTATGACTGATAACGATAACCCACCCAATGAGGCTTCACAGGACGAGAATATCGATCCAACTGGGATCATACAAGATCGTGATGAGGAATCTCAACTAGCAATTGAACTTAGCAAATCAAACGCATCATTCGGCAAGCAGCTTGCAGATGCTCATGATAAGGTACTCACACCAAGTCAGATCCGGACAACGTTATTAGCCATCGGTGTTTCCAATTTTCTTGGCTTTGTCGACTCCAACTGTCTTCCCCCTGTGTTGCCATACATCGCCAAGGACCTGAATGCAGAGTTGACAATCAGTTGGGCCACCACGTCACAAATGATAGGAATGACGTGTGTCCAATTATTATGTGGTCGGTTGGCTGATATATTCGGGAGAAAGAATCTTTTATTAGGGTCAGTCTTTTTGTTATCTTTCTCCTCGTTGGCTTGTGGATTGGCGAAGACCGATGTTCAATTTTTCATCTTTAGGGCCTTTTGTGGTTTGTGCGACGGATGTATTGGATCTTTGGCCATGGTGATCTTGAGTGACATTGTTCCATTGAGGGAGAGGGGGAAGTATCAAGGGTATCTCGCAGGTTTTGTTGGAAGTGGAATCGCAGTGGGGCCGTTCCTCATCTCGGCTTATGTTCATCATGGTAACTGGAGACAGTTTTACTTCATGATGTTTGCGTTGGTGATGGCAAGCTCTTCTGTAATTTATTTCTTTGTCCCTGGAACCAGAGCACCGATTAGTACAGTTGAAATGCTTAAGAGTATTGATTACTTTGGTTTTGGTATCGGAGGTATTGGGCTTGTGCTCTTAATGATTCCCATCAATGGCGGTGGTTTACAATATGCATGGGACTCACCAAGGGTGATCGTGATGTTCATTGTTGGTGGTTTACTCATTGTCAGTTTTCTCTTATTTGAAATGAAATTTGCCAAATTGCCAATTGTTCCAATGAGAATCTTTAGATCCATTACGGTATCCATTGTTATATTTCAATGCTTCTTGTTTGGTGCTGTCTTCTTCCCACTTTATGTCTACTATGCATACTATTTCGAAATCGTCAGGGGTAAGTCTCCTATGATAACTTCATGTTTCTTCATTGCCGTCATTGGCTCCCAAGTTGTGGCCTCGACAACATCTGGAAGAATAGTTAGTTGGATGAACAAATATAATCCAATGATCTGGTCAGGCTTCGTGTGCTGGACTATTGCAATGGCATTGGTTGCTGGTGTGTTCAATGTGGAGACTCCGATAGTGGGTGTGGTGTTCATCTTGATTCTAAATGGATTGGGTCAGGGTATGTGTTTCCAAAACATGGTGATTGCCGGACTTGCACATGCGAGACAGGAAGACCGTTCGATATTCATCACGACAAGACAGATGATCAGATCACTTGGTGGGTCTGTTGGTTTGGCGATCTGTGCATTGATTTTCTCAACCACATTCACCAAGGAACTAAGTTCCAACTCTTTCATCAACCAGGCTGACAATAGTGCATTGAAAACAGTGCTAAGACTTCATGTCTATTCCAAGATCGATATTTCAAGCCTGGACGCAACCCCTGAACAGACGCTCTTCGTTAGACAACTATATATGAAGTGTTGTCGAAATGTGTTCATCTTTTGGTGTCCTCTTTTGGGGCTGTGTCTGATTTTATCTTTCTTTGTCTCTGATAAGGGAATGAATCGTAAACCTGCCATGGAGGAAAAACCTGCCGTGGCCACTAAGGATGAATAGATTTCTACTCAGCTATTTTGTAATTTAATTTATATTCATTCCGACTTTATTGATAACTTCACTTCTTAAGGAGTATAAAGGTCATCGTTACCACTAACATTCACGGTATTTGAAAATTGGACCGTGGATAGTAGATAAACTAACGGATCAAGGCAAACATAGCGCGTATATATGCCCTATAGTAGCTGAATAAGCTTATTGTCCTTGCTGCACCGGCTTACACGCCGTTTCGGGAAACAAATTTGGCAGCGAAAAATCCATATTCAGACATAAGCCCGTTAGATATACTTCCGGGCGTGTCTTTATTCCACGTGAAAAGGGCTAGCAAAGGATCGAGAGCTGAGTATATATACATGGGTGATGCCCTTCCAAATGGAGAAGATATACCGGCGATGATGTGCCATCTCGTGAGCTTTTGAAGAGACACGCTAACTAAACTCCGGAACACAGTACATCATGACCTCAGACAAGAAGAGTACAGATAGTGATACAATCAGCCATGACGAAATCGACCCAAAGCCAATCGTCCAAGATCTGGAGTCCCAGTTGGTGTTAAAAAAGTCAAATGTCTCATTGGGAAAGAGACTGGCGGATGCTCATGATAAGGTACTGTCACCCAGAGAGATCCGTATAACGTTGATAGCCATCGGTGTTTCCAATATGTTGGGCTTTATCGATTCGAACTGTTTGCCAACGGTATTACCATATATTGCCAAAGAACTTAATGCGGAGTTGACCATCAGTTGGGCAACAACTTCACAACTTATCGCCATGACTTGTATCCAACTGCTGTGTGGTCGTTTGGCCGATATCTTTGGAAGAAAGAACCTCTTGCTTGGGTCGGTGATTCTATTATCCTTCTCTCTTCTCGCTTGTGGGTTGGCCAAAACTGATGTCCAATTCTTTATCTTCAGGGCATTCTGTGGTATGTGTGATGGAATTATTGCTTCGTTAACGATGGTGATTATGAGTGACATTGTCCCACTCAGGGAACGTGGTAGATATCAGGGATACCTTTCAGCTTTTGTTGGCACCGGTATAGCAGTTGGACCTTTTCTCGTTTCTGCTTTTATTCATCACAATATCTGGAGATCCTTTTACTACATGATGTTTGGATTGGTGCTTGCGAGCTCGTCGATCATCTACTTCTTTGTTGCTGGATCCAAGTCACCAATCAGTGCTATTGAGATGATCAAAAGTATCGACTACATCGGATTTGCTATTGGTGGATCTGGATTGATTCTACTCATGATTCCAGTCAACGGTGGTGGGCTACAATATGCGTGGAACTCCGCCAGAGTGATATCAATGTTTTGTGTTGGTGGTGTGCTAATGTTTGCATTCTTGGTGGTGGAATTGAAGTTTGCCAAATTACCAGTTGTCCCAATGGGAATTTTCAGATCCTTCACAGTCTCACTTGTGATCTTGCAATGTTTCTTATTCGGTGCAGTCTTCTTTCCTCTTTATGTCTACTATGCATACTACTTTGAAATTGTTCGTGGACAGTCACCAATGATCACATCCTGTTTCTTCCTCGCTGTCGTTAGTTCACAGATATTTGCTTCAACTACTGGAGGTGTGATTGTCAGTCGCATGAACAAATACAATCCAATGATTTGGGGTGGGTTCACCATCTGGACCTTGGCAATGGCTCTTGTTGCTGGCGTTTTCCATTTGGAAACCTCATATGTGGGTATTGTCTTCATTCTGATCATTAATGGCCTTGGACAAGGAATGTGTTTCCAAAATATGGTCATTGCAGGGCTGGCTCACGTCAGGCAAGAGGACCGTTCGATCTTTATAACTACCAGGCAAATGGTTAGATTCTTAGGTGGCTCTACTGGGCTGGCTATCTGCGCATTGATATTCTCAACAACATTCACCAAAGAGCTCAACTCAAATGCATTTATCAATGAACCGGTCAACAGTGAGTTGAAGGAGCTTTTGAGACAACATGTTTACTCAAAGATCGATTTGTCCACTTTGAATGCCACACCGGAACAAGTTTTATACATAAGGGAACTTTATATGAGATGTTCTCGTAACGTCTTCACCATGTGGGCTCCTGTTTTGGGATTATGCTTGATTCTGTCCTTCTTCATCTCAGATAAAGGATTGACACGTAAGTCCGACGCTGAGAAAGAATCTGACAGTGACGGCAAGGCTGCAGACCAAGAGACAAACTAATGATTTATACACGATGCTTGATTTATTGAATGTGATTGTAGTTATATATTATAATGAACTCAACCAAGAAGGGCACTATGACTGTTTTGGAATTCTGAAATATTAGTGATTTCGATACTTGTATTCTCTTTTGAACCAGTAGAGCTGGAGCCAGAGTTCGAACCACCATTACCTCTGTGTTTGAGACTCTCAGTGACTTGTTTAACAACCTCTTTCAAAACCACAGAGCATAACCTCAAACTCTCACCCTGTCCAATAAAGTACTTGAACAAGTCCTTCAACAAATAAACACCATTATCACCACATTTATCCAAAATTTCTTTCAACTTTTCAGAAGAGATTCTCAAACCATTCATCTTCAAGAATGCTTCCAATTGTAATCTCATCAACTGTTGTCTACTCTCCTCTGGAGACAATGCAGACTTGATCATAACAGACAACTGTGATCTGGACTTGGAATTTGGTGAAATTCTTTGACGGAAGAAATTCAAAAATTGAGCCTTGGTTAATGCGATAACAAAGTTCCTAAGTGATGCATCTTCATCTGAATGATAGTCGTTGTTGAAAATTCCATCTCTGATTTGACGATGTAATTTGATTGAGTCAGAGCTTATGAAACTTCCAACACTTGGATTCAAATCGGCTGTCAAACTCTCAGGTCCACCGCTCTCGTAAAGATTTTTGCCAATCGTTTTCAGGAATGGTTCAACAATAGTGGTGCTGAACTTTTCATCATCCAATTTCTCCAGTTCCTGCTCCCATCTCGAGAGATATTCATCAATCTTTGTCTCCAAGTACTGTGGTGAGAAATTAGCACTCATAACACTGATATGAAGCCCCACTGAAGATCTCAAAGTTCTGGTACCACCCATAACAACATATCCTAATTGTTTCTTGAAACGCAAGTCTGGAACCAATGTAAGAGACATGAGATAAGCGACAAGTCTTGTGATATGCTTAGCATTCTGATCACCACGATACCCGGTCTGGAGGAAGAAACTGATGGAGTTTGTCGGATCATCAGCTGGTCCTTCTCTGACAATGTGATATGAGGTTCCGGTTGGGATACCAATGGTTGCTGGCTCAGCATATACGAACTTGTTGTCACTCTCAGTCAAATGGCCACTAACCTTGTTGATGGTCGTACTGTAATCTTCAGCATATGTACAATCACCATGAACAAGTAATTTCAAAATCTTTAAACTTGTCTTGAACTCCTCCAAGAATCCTTTCAGCGAATTGATATCAATGTCATCGAGAACATCGTATCTATCTTCAAGAGTCCAAACTTTCTCCTCAAGAACAACTAACAACCCAGATAAAGCCAACCCATAAGAACTGTTTTGAACAAGACCAGCATATCTCGATCTGACGTTGACTCTGGCCTTTCTAAACTCATCAGAAGTGAAGTTGGCTTCATCGACTAATCCTCTAAAAGTATCAATCAAGAGTTTCAACAAATATTCAACACCATCAAGGTATCCAGTGATACTGAATCCGAATCTGACATCACCCTTCAAAGAAGCATCCACACCCCAAGAATAGTTCAACAACTCCGATGCGTATAACTTCTTCGCCAACTTCAAATTCAGCAAATCAGCCATAATCTCAGCAATCATAGTGTTCAACGGACTAGCCTCCATCGACGTTGAGATGATATCGAAAGACAATAACACCTTGGAATCGAAAACCTTGGAGTTCTCCTTCTTGATCCATAATTCAAACTTGTTCGAGGACGTCAACAACTCAGCCTTTGTAGCGGACCAATCCGACTTGGTCACATATGACAAAGAAGCCTCTGATGACTTTGCAGAACTATCCAGGAGGATTTTTCTCAATCGTTGATGATCTAATGCGAATTTCGGTATGAATTTGTTTCTCTTGATGAATCTGAAGATATAATCAGAGCTTCCGACAAATGAACGTGGGTCAAACTTTCCCCTCATGTACTCAAAAGAAAAGAACTGATCCGTGCCTTCATCCTGAATGGTCAACCCCTTGGCGAAAGCAGAATTGGTCTTGGAATCAGCAATGATCACGAGTCTCATATTATCCTTCGTGAAGGTACTGTTGAGGAATTGTTTAAACCCTCTAGCAATACCACCCCATTCAGATTGCCCCTGTGGTGTATCGAGATTGTTGGTGGTTTCCCAATTTCCTGAACCCTTGAGGATGTTCTTGACGCCCAAGGACTTGATGTTCTTCTGCAATGTCTTTGAATACGCAGACGCTTCCTCCATAGGGGTCTTGCTCAAATCTTGGTGAAGATAGTTTAACAGATCAATGGATTCAAGCTCATACAGATATCTCGCCAATTCCTTCTCATCATCAAACACCTGTGAACGATACGTCTCGATGATGATACTGATCACCTCCTGAATCTTCTTGGAACCAGTGTTTGTCAATTTGATCTCGAGCACTAATAAATCATCGCCATTGGCCAACTGTTGCGGGAATGCACTGACGCCACTGGCGAGACTGTTAGATCTCAAGATATCGTGGAGTGATCCGGGACCTTCATCGCCGGTGATGTTACACCATGCCGTTTCGTGTCGATCGATGGATGAATCTGTTGTACGTGAGACCGGGAAGAGCATGCGAAGCGTTGGCGTCTTGGTGGAGTTGATAAGGATCGTGTTGTGTTGTTCAGCGGTTGTGAATGGGGATGATGCATGACCTCTCTTGGATAAGATATCGAAATCCTCCAAGCTCTTATCACCATGGTCAATGGAATGGATGGATGAAGCAGAGGATGATGATGATTTTCCGAAAAGTTTCAATTTACTTTTTCCCTCACCCTTGACTAATGCACTCTTGATATCACCAAAGTTTGTGATTGCCAACTTTTGTAACAAGTTCAGAGATTGTGAACCTCTAATAACCAACGTCATCTTTTCAGCCACATAGTTGTTCTGGAAATATTTCCTCAATGAATCCTTAACACTGGCCTTCTTGATCTTTGGTAAATCATGCAATGTGAAGAAATTTCCTGTGGCGAATCTATTGAATGGATGCTCAGGGTTAGAGATCAAACGAGTACCGTGATACATCACCCTTCCAACTTGACTCACGTTGGCAGTATGTTCGTTATCAATAGCATAGATCTCCTTCTCAAACATGGACTCTGGAAACAATGGGACCTTGACTGAATCGGCAAACATGTGGATCAAATGTGTGAATGTTGGCACCTCCTGAGATTTGTCATTCTCCTTATACACCGCCTCCGAAGGGACTTCGAAGTAATAAGCGGTCTGTTCACCCGTAGTGAATGCGTTATTACGGCCACCAGTTTTGGATAACAATTCTTGAAATTGTCCTGTCACTGGGAAGTTCTTGGATCCCAGAGTGAGTAAATGTTCACAGAAATGTGCCAAACCTGGAATATCATCTGGATCATCGTTCGCACCGGCTGCGATACATAAAGCAACGGAAGCTAACGATTCAGCTGGGTCGGAGACCAAAAGCGTGAGGATACCATTTGGTAAGAGGATCAGTTTGTGTGAACGATCGGAACTCGTATGTGGAACTAGTAGTGTCTCATTGAAAGACTTGACTTGATGTGACATTATCCTTCAACCTGTGGTAAATGTATGATTCTTCAAGTCATGATGGGCGAAGGAGATGAGATGGAGATATCCCCACCATTTTATATCGCACTAAACTTCAAACAGAGTTCATAGTTGATAGTGGGACCTCCAAACAGTTGTTGGGATGGATATTGCCTAATCGGTCGTGCACAATGGAGGCCCTCACACAGAGAGGGAGGATCACCTCAAGTAACATGGGGCGCTCGATATGGAAGCCACAGAGTGGTAGTGTACCTCAAATCGGGACTCTCAAGATCAGTAAGCGGCATGAGCAAGAGATTATTGATCTCAGTTAGGCCTTGTGGTGATGATATAGTTGCGATTTATTGTCAATCGAAGAGTTAAGCGTATAATCCTTGTGGTTGCGCTGCCCTGCTGATGGGGAGATCCGGGATCCAACTCACGTGTCATGCAGGTGACTATTTATTTCCGACCTTTCAGTGTGTAAAACGGGCTTAAACGCTTAGTCTCATCTCATAACCCCATGGATCTTACAGAACACTCCACACAACCCCTATAAGCCTGGAGTGCACTTCTCATGTCGATCCAGTACTCGGCAAACTCCACAGGCTCCTTCATGAGGGCCATGCAGGCTGTTCAGGATGCCCTAGGTACCCTTGATGAGCGATATCTTGATACTCAACCCACACCACCGCCAAAGATCGATCTGGAGGTGAATGATGTCAGCTTGGACATTTTGAAAGATTTCGGGGATATCGAGTACGAAGAAGAGATTGAAGAGCTTAGTGAAGATGATGGTGAAGCATTGGATGCTTTTGAACAATTGAAGAAGGAGTGTGATCGCGTTGCTGCAAAGAGATCCGATATGACTAGTAAGGAACTATTGGACTCCCTGGTTTCGATCTTGTCGGGCGAATCATCAGATGAGAACCTACAATCCGTCCTGTTTGATCTGTTAGGTTTTGATGAGTTTGATCTGATATTGAGAGTCATTTCAGATAAGGAGATGATATTGATCGGTATGTCCAAGCAGAATGAACAACCACACACCAAGTTCCTCACTGAGCAGGAGATACGACAACAGGTTAATCAACCCAAGAAAAAACGCAACTTGGATGATTCGGATTTCGTCATCCCACAACAGAAGTACCCACATGTTTTCAAAACCAATGAAATCGGAGGAAATATGCTTGCCTTCAACGGACAGAAATTCGCACTCCCAGTAGGATCTGAGAAACGTCAAACAGAGCTCTATGACGAGATTGTCATCCCAATTCAGGAGCACAGACGACTGAAAAAAGTCACAGAGGTGCCTGTTCTCATCAAAGACCTCGACTTCCTATGCCAGGGTACATTCAAAGGATATTCCTCCTTGAACCGAATGCAATCACTAGTCTACCCCGTGGCTTACAATACCAATGAAAACATGCTTGTCTGTGCGCCCACCGGTGCCGGTAAGACGGATGTGGCACTGCTCACTATCCTACACACTATTTCACAATTCACGAACGAGACGTCAGACACAATCGATATCGACTACAGCGAGTTCAAGATCGTCTATGTCGCTCCATTAAAAGCACTGGCTGCCGAGATCACTGAAAAGTTCCAAAAGAAGTTGAAATGGCTCGGGATCCAAGTGAAGGAGCTGACGGGTGATATGCAATTGACCAAGGCGGAGATCCTCGCTACACAGATCATCGTGACGACCCCGGAGAAATGGGATGTCGTTACCCGTAAAGGAAATGGTGATAATGAACTCGTTAGTAAAGTCCAATTGTTGATCATTGATGAGGTGCATCTGTTACATGAAGACCGTGGTTCAGTCATTGAGACACTGGTAGCACGTACCTTACGTCAGGTGGAGAGCACACAATCCATGATTCGTGTTGTGGGTCTATCAGCCACGCTTCCGAACTTCGTCGACGTTGCGGATTTCCTTGGTGTGAATCGCCAAATCGGCATGTTTTTCTTTGATGCTTCCTTCAGACCCATCCCGTTGAAACAGGAACTCATTGGTGTGGCCGGTAAAGCCGGCTCGAAACAGGCGAGGGAGAATATCGACAAGGTCTCATATGAGAAACTTGTGGAAGAGTTGCGCAACGGCGCACAGGTGATGGTGTTTGTCCATTCGAGAAAGGATACGATGAAGACTGCACAGACGTTCACCCAGATGTCGCGAGATTTCCACGAGGAGTCATTGTTCGACTGTACAGGCAGTGAGCAGTATGACAAGTTCAAGAGAGAGATGTCCAAGGGTCATAATCGTGATATGCGTGAGATCTTTGAGAGTGGGTTTGGTGTCCATCATGCCGGTATGCTCCGTGCGGACCGTAACCTCACTGAAAAGATGTTCATGGCCGGTGCTATCAAAGTGTTGTGCTGTACCGCCACGTTAGCGTGGGGTGTGAATTTGCCAGCTGCAGTTGTTATTGTGAAGGGTACACAGGTCTATGATGCCAAAAAGGGTGGATTCACCGATTTGGGTATCTCTGATGTGATTCAGATCTTTGGACGTGCCGGTAGACCACAGTTTGAAAAGTATGGTACCGGTGTGTTATGTACCACGCGTGATCGTCTGGATGATTATGTGAGACTGTTGACTTCTCAACATCCTATCGAGTCGAAACTGAGTGCCAAGATCGTTGATAATTTGAATGCGGAGATCTCACTGGGGACAGTGACTAATGTGGATGAAGGTGTCAAATGGCTGGGTTATACATATATGTTTGTCCGGATGAGACAGAATCCTTTCGCATATGGTATTGATTGGAAGGAGTTGAATGATGATCCACAATTATTCGGCCGTCGTACCAAGATGATCACGGAGGCGGCAAGACGTCTGCACTCGTTACAGATGATCATATTTGATGAAAGATCAATGCATTTCATTCCTAAGGACTTGGGAAGAGTCGCTTCAGACTTCTACATCCTCAATGACAGTATTGAGATATTCAATGAGATTTGCAACCCAAGGGCAACGGAGGCTGATGTGTTATCGATGATCTCTATGAGTTCTGAGTTTGACGGGATCAAGTTCAGACAGGAGGAAGGTGTCGAGTTGAATAAACTTTTGGAAGAGAAGGCTGTCTGTCAGATCGGTGCGGAGATTGAATCTGCTCAAGGTAAGACGAATGTGTTATTACAGGCTTTTGTCTCTCGCGCTAATATCAAAGATTCATCGTTGTTCGCCGATACAAACTATGTTGCACAGAACTCTATCAGAATCTGTCGTGCTTTGTTTTTGATTGGATTACATAGACGTTGGGGTAATTTTGCAAAGGTGATGTTATCGATTTGCAAATCCATTGAGAAGAGAATATGGTCCTTTGAACATCCATTGAAACAGTTCGACTTGCCATTACAGATCATGCGCATAATCGAATCCAAGAATCCTTCAATCGATGACCTTCGTGAACTCGAAGCACGGGAATTGGGTGATTTGGTTCACAACTCTAAGATGGGAAGTACATTATACAAACTCATTGGACGATTCCCAACGATTTTGATCGATGCTGAGATCTTCCCAATTACCACCAATGTGATGAGAGTCCATGTTACACTTGAGCCTGATTTTGTTTGGGATGAGAGAAATCATGGTAATGCCCAGTTCTTTTGGGTCTTGGTGGAGGAGTCTGATAAGTCTGAGATTTTACATTTCGAAAAGTTCATCTTGAATCGTAAACAGATGAAGACCCCACATGAGATGGATTTCATGATCCCATTGGCTGACCCATTGCCTCCACAGGTTATCATCCGAGTTTTGTCGGATAATTGGTTGGGTTGCGAGAGCGTTCATAGCATTTCATTCCAACATCTGATCAGACCACACAATGAAACTTTACAAACCAAGTTGTTGAGACTGAATCCATTGCCAGTGAAGGCTTTACATAACCCTAAGGTTGAGGAGATCTACTCTGAGAAGTTTCGTTACTTCAATGCTATGCAAACAATGACATTCCATACCCTATACAACACTAATGATTCTGTGTTTGTCGGTTCACCAACAGGATCCGGTAAGACTGTGGTTGCTGAGTTGGCAATATGGAATGCTTTCAGAGATTTCCCAAGCTCGAAGATTGTTTACATTGCACCTATGAAGGCGCTTGTTCGTGAAAGAGTCGATGACTGGAGAGCAAGATTGACGGCGAAAACTGGTCATAAGGTTGTTGAATTGACTGGTGATAACATTCCAGCCGCTAATGAAGTTCGTGATGCTTCTATTATCATTACAACACCGGAGAAGTTTGATGGTATTTCTCGTAATTGGCAAACGAGAAAGTTTGTGCAACAGGTTTCCCTTGTGATTATGGATGAGATCCATTTGTTGGCCTCTGATCGTGGTCCAATCTTGGAGATGATTGTGAGTCGTATGAGATACATTGAATCACGTACCAAGAAACCAATCAGACTTTTGGGTCTTTCCACAGCTGTTTCAAATGCTTTTGATATGGCCGGTTGGCTGGGTGTGAAGCAAGGACTTTACAATTTCCCACAATCTGTTCGTCCAGTTCCATTGGAGATGTACATTGATGGTTTCCAAGATAACTTGGCATTTGCCTCTTTGATGAAAACTATGAACAAGCCTGCATTCATGGCAATCAAGACCCACTCTCCCGTGAAGCCTGTGTTGATTTTCGTTGCCTCCAGAAGACAAACGAGGATGACTGCTCTGGATTTGATTCATATGTGTGGTATGGAGGAGAACCCACGTCGTTTCTTGAAGATGGACGAAGACGAACTCAGCGGTGTGTTGTTGAAAGTCAAGGATGAAACATTGAAATTGGCTTTGCAATTCGGTATCGGTCTCCATCATGCTGGTCTTGTGGAGAGTGATAGAAAGATCTCGCATAAGTTGTTCTTGGAAAACAAGATTCAAATTCTTGTTGCAACCAGTACTTTGGCATGGGGTGTGAATCTTCCAGCCCATTTGGTTATCATTAAAGGTACTCAGTTCTTTGACTCTAAGATTGAAGGTTATAGAGATATGGATCTTACTGATATTCTTCAAATGATGGGCCGTGCCGGTCGTCCAGCCTTCGATACCAGCGGTATTGCAATTGTGTATACCAAGGAATCAAAGAAGATGTTCTACAAGCACTTCCTCAACGTTGGTTTTCCTGTTGAATCGAGTCTTCATAAGGTGATGGACAATCATATTGGTGCCGAGATTGCTGCTGGTACCATCAAGTCAAGACAGGAGGCCATGGATTTCTTGAACTGGACCTTCTTGTTCAGAAGGGCTCATAACAATCCAACTTACTACAACATTGAAGACACTTCTACATCCGGTGTCAGTAAGTATTTGTCTGATTTGATTGATGAGTCTATCGAGAGTCTGTCGGAATCCAGTTGTGTCATTGCAGGTGAGAACAGTCTTGAGCCAACTCCGTTCTTGATCATCTCCTCATACTACTATCTGTCCCATAAGACTATGCGCACGTTATTGAGAGATATCACACGTGGAACCAACTTCCGCGACTGTCTTCGTCTCCTTTCTGAGGCTACCGAATATGATGAGCTTCCAACTCGTCATGGTGAGGAATTGATGAACATGGAAATGTCACAGCAATTGAGATACCCAGCTGAAGATTTGGGTGAGAGACCAATTTGGGATCCACATATCAAGACATATCTGCTGTTACAGGCATACTTTTCTCGTACCGATCTTCCGATTGCTGATTATTCCCAAGATACGGTGACACTTCTGGATCAAGCTTTGCGTATCTTGCAAGCATACATTGACGCTGCTAGTGAATTTGGATACTTGGATACAGTTTTGATGTTTATCAAGCTGATGCAATGTGTGAAACAAGGATGTTGGTTTGATGATGAGTCAACTTCAGCTTTGCCAGGCTGTGATTTGGAACGGATTGAAGGATTGAACCCAGATGGAACATCTACTGAAGTTTTGACGATCGGTGAAGGCTCCTCCAAGAACCAAATCTCACTCCATGACCTCGGTTCATTTCGTGGTAAGAAGCTTGACAACTTTGGTCAAAAGCTCGGTATCTCAGATCAAGCTCGCAAGGACTTCTCATTCCATGTTTCCAAGTTACCAATCGGTGAAGTCACCATCAGCCAAGATGAGTCCGACGCACTTCGTGTGAAATTGAAACATCTCAACTCCCCAGTGAACTCTGATTTCAAGATGTTATTACCGCGCTTCCCTAAGCCACAAAAGGAATCGTGGTTTGTGATCATCTATGACCAGTCTACGCGTGAATTGTTGAACATCAAGAGAGCCATGCCTATGATGCACAAGGGTGATCGTTTTGGTGGGTTTACTTGTGATTTGAACATTGCTGATGAACTGAGAGGTAGAACGGTTGGCGTTAAGGTTGTCAATGATGCTTTTGATTTGAGCTACGATCAAACTGTTGATTTGCTACTGGGATAGAGAATAAGGAAATATAAGTTTTGCATTTAGGAGATAACGAACATACATAAATCCAAAACATACAAAGTCCGTGAACATTATTAAAAAACATAATTTGAAAAATTATCATTTAAACTTGGAATTGCTACCATCACTTGCAACCCTTCTAGAAGAACTCTGTCTGGTCAAACTAGGTATAGCAGCACTTATATTAGTCATTCTCTCTCCTGATTTCCATCCATCAAAATCAATGAGTGCCTGCATACACCCCCATTCTGTAATCTTGTTCAACAACCAATCCAGATTCACCGGTTTGGTTAAGTAATCATTACAACCGGCAGCGAGTGCTTGTTGTTTATCTTGCTTTAAGTTCGAAGCGGTCAATGCAACGATGATCACTGGGGAACGGAATATATTAAGGTCCAATTCATCATTGGCTCCTAATTGGGGCAGGTCAGATAGGTCTTGTTGAGCAAAGACACCAATATGATTAGCCTTCTCTAAGCGACGGATCTCCTTGGATGCATCAAGACCAGACATCACGGGAAGTTGGATGTCCATGAGTACCAAATGAAACCCTCCTTTTCTCCATTTATCAATGGCTTCTTGACCATTCTTGGCAATATCATAATGGATCCGATGTCTTCTAAGATGTGCGGAAAGAATTCTCAAGTTAATCAGGTTATCCTCAACGATGAGCACACTGACACTCGGTAACACCTTCGCCATTGTACTTGTCCCATTCGCCATTCGTTTTGGATTATTAACGTTCCCATTGGGCAGACTTGAGTATCTCTGTGAAGGTGATACTGTGGATGATCTCAGAGGAGCGTTTGTGTTTTCCTTGCTCTTTGGTGGTTCTGGAACGGCACCGTATCCCGTTGGTGAGGCGATACGTTCTGGTGATTGTGAAGCCTGACCTGATGAACCATTCGGTACCAAGGTCTCTCTTGATGTTGACGCAGCATTTGTTGATCGTGAATCAGTTTTTGGGAGACTTGACGATTGAGGTTGCGATGAAGGCATCAAGAGCACGGCTGCTGGATGTTCTGCAGGGTTGGACCGTGATCTTCTGCGTGGATCGATAGATGAGTTGCTCGGGGTGATGCTTCTCATCACAGATTGTGGTCCTGGAACAGATTTCATCCTTCTAGAGTGTTGTGGTTGGAAAGGCTGTGCCATGTTATAGTTATCCTCTTTACCTTCAGCGATAGTCTCATGGGAGAAACTCTTTCTTAAGAAGTTTGTTGGTCCTCCAATGGAACTGGACCCTGGAATTTCAACAATGAACGCATTCTCAACGGTCATCCCATTAGGAAAATATTGGTCCAAGATCGCCCAGATGTTCTTATCGGCATCTAATGGTTGATTTGCAACAAGGTGTTGTTGTGGATACATTGGTTGCGGTTGCTGATGCTGATGGTTATAAACATTTGCCGAGGGGGAGATTGACCTTATTGATAAGCTTGCAAAATCATGTGCAGATGGGATCTTTGGGGGAATCAAGGATGATACCGAGGCGGCAACGGGGATTGGTGATATTGGTGAATTATAATTGTTTGGAGAAGTAGCTGGGTGTGAACCTGACGCGTTGAATGGTTGAAAGAATTTCCTGGTCGTTGATGTGGTTGGTGAATTGAAAATATTGGGTGAGGTTGAAGCATTAGATACCGACAGCTCCGAGTCAAGTTTGATAATGAGATCAGATGGATCACAGGTCTTTGCCAAAGTCATTGGAAATTTCTCAATGATCATAGTTTTCAAATCGTCTATCAAATGGTCCTGTCTCACGTAAAGGGAAGTTGGCGAACCTTCAGATCGCTTTATCCACACTCTCCGCAGGGCGGTATTGTTGGCAGTTGGCTGGTTGGACGACATTGTGATAGTTGTCGGAGAAGAGCCTCTCGCAGTGGTGTTGATGTTCGGTATTTGGGGACTGATTGGTGGCTTCATCTGCTGTTGTTTGGTTGGTGAGCCGTACTTGGGTCTTTGCATTCTGTGTGTATGAGACTGTTGTGTGTGGTTCTTCTTGGCTAAACGTGATATTAGATGACCTTGGGAATGTATGTGGGTATGGGTATATGAGCGGTAGTATGAGTGGCTTTGTTCTGCTTATGTATGTAACTCCAACGGTGTAGTAGCAGTGATAGTAGTTGTCCCTTCACGTCAAGCGCCCACAAAAATAATTCTGCAAGAAAAAGTCTTCCTCTCGCCAGAACCGAACCCGGGCCCCCAGCTGAATCGGGTGCGGCAGCCCACACTGGCACCCATTTCAGGCCCCACACAAGCAAACAATGTCTGCTAACTACACTCACACATCACACATCCTACACTACAACCAGTATCGCAATGGGTAAATCCAAAGGAGACGGAAACTCGAAGAAGGTGGCTGGTAACGCCAGAAAGGCAGAAGCCGCCAACAACAAGAAGGCCCAAGAACAAGCCAAGCTGGAGGAAGCCGAAGCTTCCAAATGGGAAGACGGTGCTAAGAAGGGTAACAAGAAGAAAGAGGACGAGGCTGCCAAAAAGGCCGAAGCTGCCCGTAAGAAAGCTGAGAGAGAGGCTCTTTTGAAAGAGGAGGAGGACTCATTACCTTCTAAACCTTCTGGTAAAGGTAGAGGTGCTGCTAAAGTTGCCGCTAAGAGAACCGGTAAGATTGACGATTTCCTTAGTGACTTACCAGTCACCTCTGAGATTAACGCCTCTGGTATCGATGATGCGCTTGAGGCTTTGACCTTGACTTCCAAGGGTGGTGCTGTCTCTGAGAAGGATATTGATAGACATCCAGAAAGAAGATTTAAGGCGGCGTTGCAAGCCTACGAAGAGAGAAGAGTACCAGAGTTGAGAAAGGAACAGCCAGGTTTGAGATTACAACAAGTCAAGCAATTGGCTTTCAAAGAGTTTGAAAAGTCCCCAGAGAACCCATTCAACCAAGTTACAAACATCTCTTATAATGCCACCAGAGATGACGTTTCGACCTTGACCAAGAACATCAAGAAACAAAGAGAGGACAAGTACTCCAGATAGATGCGCCACCAAGCATAGCACTTGATAATGAACACCAATGCCTCTATTCCTACCCCTGTAGCCCTCTGCCATCTGTCTCGCCACCCCAGCCATAATGCCGGCGTGTTGCTGAGTCAGCTCTGGTCTGGCGATTTGAATCTCAGCGGCAAATTGCCAAAGATCAACATGGACGGGGGCGACAACACTCACTCACACTCCACTGGCGCTACAACACACCAATCCATTTCATACCACATACACACAATGCCACCAAAAGCAGACTGGGACAAGTACGTCGCTCCTACCGAGGAGGAGACCCAACAAGAGGAGAAGATTGTGCCGCTCAGTGAAGGTGATATCCAAGTGCTACGTACCTATGTAAGTCCACCCACCGATTCCCACCCAATTGGCCTGAACTCAATACTAACATAGACATCAATAGGGTGTTGCTCCATATGCTAAGAAGATTAAAGACGTCGAGACCGATATTAAACAACTCGAGTCGAAAATCAAGGAGAAAGTTGGTGTCAAGGAATCAAATACCGGGTTAGCGCCACCGCATTTATGGGATGTGATGGCTGATAAACAAAACATGGAGGCCCAACCATTACAAGTTGCGCGCTGTACGAAGATCATCAAGAGTGATGAAGGAGAGGACAAGTCCAAATACGTGATCAACATCAAACAGATTGCCAAGTTTGTCGTTGGATTGGGTCAAGACGTTTCACCAACCGATATTGAAGAAGCCATGAGAGTTGGTGTTGATCGTACGAAATATGAGATTCAATTGCCATTACCACCAAAGATCGACCCTAGTGTCACAATGATGACCGTGGAGGACAAGCCGGATGTTACATATAGTGATATTGGTGGATGTAAGGAACAAATTGAGAAGTTGAGAGAAGTTGTTGAATTACCATTGTTATCGCCTGAAAGATTTGTCAAATTGGGAATTGACCCACCAAAGGGTATATTACTCTACGGTCCACCAGGTACCGGTAAGACTCTTTGTGCGCGTGCGGTGGCCAACAGAACAGATGCTACTTTCATCAGAGTCATTGGATCGGAATTAGTACAGAAATACGTTGGTGAAGGTGCACGTATGGTTCGTGAGTTGTTCGAGATGGCTAGAACGAAGAAGGCATGTATCATCTTCTTTGATGAGATTGATGCCGTTGGTGGTGCCCGTGTTGATGATGGTGCAGGTGGTGATAACGAAGTTCAGAGAACCATGTTGGAATTGATCACACAATTGGACGGTTTTGATCCAAGAGGTAACATCAAGGTTATGTTCGCCACGAATAGACCAAACACATTGGACCCAGCCTTGTTGAGACCTGGTCGTATTGATAGAAAAGTTGAGTTTTCCCTTCCAGATTTAGAAGGCCGTGCCAACATTTTCAGAATCCATTCCAAGGCCATGTCAGTGGAGAGGGACATCAGATGGGAATTGATTGCTCGTCTTTGTCCAAACGCCACCGGCGCCGAGTTGAGGTCGGTCTGTACAGAGGCTGGTATGTTTGCCATTAGAGAGAGAAGAAAAGTTGCAACGGAGAAGGATTTCTTGAAAGCGGTGGAGAAGGTTATTAAGGGTAACTTGAAGTTTAGTTCAACTTCTCGTTATATGCAATATAACTGAACAAATTCGTCGATTTGTTCATATACAATACTACATCCAATTATTTTTTTCAAAAAAAAACAATTAATCGTGTAATTTCTATCTTTTGTAATAATGGCGGTGAATATGCAAGAAGTGATAAATCAATCCCACCAACTGACACAACCCATACCATCCGTTTGACAACTTCCCAAGATTGCATAACTTGGTTGCCTCTCCTCCTCTGCTTTCAATCTTGCCTCCTCGTCTTCTTCTTCATCATCTAAATTAGGACCTTTCGGTTTAACATTGACAAAGATCTCCTCCTCGACTCTGAATCGTATCTGTTCATTAACATCCAAGTATAATTTTGTCCCATCCGCGTCCCAGATCCATGCGTTATCATTGATCGAATATTCCGATCCTTCGAACAATAATGCCTTCGGTATGAACAAATCGTTAAAGAACTCCATCTTGACCTTGATTCCCTCAGAGGTACACTTTTCGATCCAGCCCGTGAGGATCTCCCCAACAAAGGGGCGGAAAACCACGACGCGCACCTCACACTTGATGAAGCTCCCTCCGTCACCAGGTTTTAGGAGACCATCATCGACTTTTATAAGGTCCCATACACAGATCACCAGTCCCAGATTGTGTACGATCTTGTTTGCATACTTTTTGTTGAGTTCCGAGATCAGCGCCTTCTTGGGCTTTCTGTTGAATTGGTCCGGTGGGATCCGTATGAGGTCCGAGAGGCGTGAGAGGACAAACATGTGATTATAGGTGGAGGTTGGCCTGTCAATGAAGTTTTAGTTGTCCCTTTTAATAGTCCCCGTGTTAAGGGCCTCGATGTTTTGAAAACTTTTGGCGGAGCGTGCGCGGACCAGAGATGGCCAGGGCTCGCAACGCACATCTTGGGGACTAAGTAGTTGGGTTGATGGTGAAGAGAGCGGTGCTGGGGAGCTGTTCTGGGCCTTCAACAAACTCCAGAATGGCTGTCAGAGTTGCCGTTGTAGGATGTTGTCATGGTGAGCTGAATTCCATCTATAACAGAGTCGCTTGTCTCCCAAAGAAGACCAAACCAGAACTGCTCATCATCTGTGGAGATTTCCAATCACTTCGATCCGAGAAGGATTTCTCCTCCATCGCCATGCCAAACAAGTACAAGAAACTAGGTGACTTCCATGAGTACTACACCGGTGTCAAAGAAGTGCCAGTACTGACGATTTTTGTCGGTGGGAACCACGAGTGTGGTGATTACCTGGCACAGCTACCCCATGGTGGTTGGGTCGCTCCAAAGATTTGGTATATGGGGTTCAGTAATGTCATGTGGTATAAAGGGTTAAGAATCGGAGGGATATCGGGTATCTATAAGGATTTTGACTTTTATCAAGACCATTTCGAGACTGTTCCTCTGGATGGAAGAACAGTACGAAGCTTTTACCATACAAGATACGCTGAGGTTTTCAAATTGAGTTTGTTGAGAGATTTGAACTTAAATGCTTTCATCAGTCATGATTGGCCTGAGGGCATTGTTAAATATGGTGATGTCAAAAGACTGCTGAAAAGGAAACCATTTTTCAAGGCCGACATTGATAAAGGTGAATTAGGCAATCCTGCTTATATGGATCTGTTGAAACAATTGATGCCAAACCATTGGTTTAGTGCTCATCTTCACTGTAAGTTTGAAGCAATCGTGAACCATGAAAGTAACAAGAGGAAACTGAGTGATGCACAAGAGGGAAAGAAGGAGGCGAATGATATACACAAAACAGAAGAGATCGATCTGGGTCTGGATGATGACGAATCCACCGAGATGAAGAATGACGATGAGATCAATCTAGAAGATGTGGACGCTACGGGTGAGATTGCCTTGGACCTAGATGGTCTGAATGATACCAATGAAAATGCAATCGATCTCGAAGTGCCATCAAACACAGCCAAGACGTACGCTAAAGGATTTTCACAGACGAATTTCCTCGCGCTATCAAAACCACTCCCATCACAACCGTTCTTTGAGGTCTTGAATATTCAAGTCACCAACAATGATCACATTTCAAGTAAATCAGATGGTTTATTTTATGATGAGGAATATGTGAAAATTTCACAATGGTTTGAAGGAAAGTCATCCATGGCAGGGTTCAAGAACACACAGGGTTTTAAAAGGTTACGTATGGGTCAAATGACACAGGTGAAGATGGAACAGATACATAAGGATTTGGACCTGATTAATATTTCTGGTGGTTATAAAGTCTTGGATAACTTTGAATCAACGTTAGAAAATCCATTGAATCAGACTAATGCATTCAAGAAACAGTTTGATATCAAATAAGGATGCAGGTCCTACTAAATACATTATCGCTACAATATTTTCCAAGAATCTATCTGTAACATGAATAAACAAGAGACTCAACCATAAACAAATGGTCCTTTATTTCAAATAGGCAACCTCTGGTATCTTTATCTCATTCTTGTGAAACAAATTACTCAACTTCGTTTTGAGTGGAACACCAGGCTCCTTCGCCATTTCCCTCTTCATCAACATGACCACATTCGGTCTTGCATATCTTCCCAACGCTTGAAACAAAACTTCTTGACTAGTTGGTCCATAGAATGGTATTGATGATTGATGTGCCTTTTTCTTATATCTTCGACTCTGAGTGTACGTGTATCTCCCCAAGGCGATTAAGAATCCTAATAGTACGCAGAATGATAGGGTGACAATGACCCAGAATGGGACAACTTCACAGTCTTTTTCTGATGAACATCCTTCTGGTTCTTGACGTTTTTGAAGCTGGATGAAGATGCTGGTAGTGGTTTGGAGGGTTTGGTTTAGTACACTTTCTGTGAATTCATGGAGTCTGATAATTGGAGTCATCGTTGATTATGGATAGTTTGAACAAACTCGTTTCTGTTTATAATGTTGGGATACGATTCAAGTTTGGCCAGTTCTTTGACATGATAGTGAGCTATGAAATCACCTATTGTCCGTACACTGCTTGTATACCTCTGCGCTCTTAAAGGACATTCACGATTAGCGGTGAGAGAACTTTAAACCCTAGAAGCTGTTTCATAAACGGTGCACTTTTTGTAAGGCAAAGTGATAGTGAGCTTTCTAATTAAAGCTATTCTTCTAGCCTGAATCCTGATATCTATGAGTTCTGAACTTCTCGTCTGTAGTCTTGTGACTTGGAATTTAAAGCCAGTGGAGCGCAAACCAAACTGCTTCAACTGAAGCACATTCATAGATCAAGATCAGCGAAACAGGTAATTGACAATAATCATCATACGCCTGGCTTAACGCACTGAATCTCAGAAAATAAACAAGGATAACGTTTCTAGAGTACTTGCTGGTTAATTTCGGATCGCACTAGTCATGAATGAATGGGTGTAATGTGTCTATATCATGACCATGTGAGTATGTACTCTCTATGGCCGTGCCCGCCTTTGATTTTATCGGCTTTAACATGACAGAGACCCGATACGCCCGGAGCTTTGATAGTCATCATTAGTGATCACCCACATTTTTGGGAGCTGCCACAGTTCCATTTCTGAATGATGGTTCGTCGACTGTCTAGGATGGGGAAAGCTACGGTTTGTTGAATATAGTGTAGATAATAGATATGTATGAAATCGTTTATAAATACTGTTATAATATAAGTTTGAAAAAATCTAGTACCGATTCACTTAGAACTTGAAAACGTTCTCCTTGGTGAAACCGAGCTCTTTCAAAGCACCAGTCAACTCACCTTGGTCAGTTGGGGACTTCTTGTTACCAGAGATGGCATCATACAAAGGTGGAGGACCACAGACAAAGACTTGGTGGGAAGCATCTGGGTGTGGAACGTTCTCCTTCAACCAGTCCTTGGTGATGTATCCGACTTGGGCGTTCTTAACCTTGTCGGACTCCTTGTCCAAGAAGTAGAAGAGGTTGACACGGTCAGAGTACTTGGCGGCGATCTCGTCAAGCTCCTTCTTCAACAAGATGTCGTCGGCGGTCTTGTTACCGTAGACCAAGTTGACCTTGGTCTTCTCGGATGGATCCTTGGTGATTTGGTGCAACAGTTGGTATAATGGGGTGATACCGGAACCACCACCGATCAAAGTGACGTTCTCAAATTGGTTTGGTGTCCACTCCCACTTGACAATTGGGCCCTTAAAAGAAACGGTATCGTTCTCCTTGAGGCCGAAGACATGGTTACCGAACTTACCCTCTGGGTATTTCTTGATGATGAAGTCAATGGTACCCAATTGAGTTGGGTCAGAGACTGGGGTGTATGGTCTGATGACATTGCTTCCCTTTGGAGTGACGTACTTTGCCAAAAGCAAAGAAGCGGTGATCAAACCGGACTTCTGATCTGGAGATGGCAAAGCGAAGGTGAATCTTCTGGTGTCTGGGGAGACGTCCTCAAACTTGACCAACTATGTGATTATGGGTTAGTATCCGATTCGATCCTCGAGCTGTGTAGGGCTGTGGGCAAAAACACATACTTTCAAGTCGACCCAGTCACCAGAGAAGGTGTTTGGAGATTCGTTCTTGATTGGGGCGGCGTAAGTGGAGTAGGCCAAAGAAGCAGCGATAGCAGCAGAGCCAATTGCGACTGGCAAGACAAGGTTCTTGTTTGGGGATAATCTAGCAATGAAAGACATTTTTGTTGACGTAGCGAGCATGTAGGTTGAATAGTGAGTGGTTGGTGGAGAGTAGGAAAGAACAATTAATACGGTTGCGCTGCCGAGATGAAAAGTGTGGCCAATCAGGTGTGAAACTGTTATGATGTCAGCGCTAACTATATGAAAAATACCAAAGGTAAAACCTGTGTTC